>QANX01001382.1:0-11127 GCA_003254975.1 Ochetophila trinervis
GTTTTGTTTTTCTTTTAATCGGAATGGGAAAAAAATATTTACTTTATTAAAAAATTAAATGCATCTAATTGATAATATTTATTGGATTTTTTTTTCAATTTAGAAATAGCACTAATGACAAATTAGTGGATGTTACCGATTTTTTTTTCAATTTTAATATATATATATATATATATATATTAGAAAATAAAANATATATATATCTTAGAAAATAAAAGTCTCACTGTTGCGTGGATTTAATTTTAGTAGTCAACTTTTCACTCTACCTCAAATCTTAATTTTCTACTTATATTGAGTTTTATTTAATTGTAAACACATATGGCTATGGCTGGAAACATAGTATCTATTTGTAATATATCTCCTCCTAAGCAATATTGGAAGATTAGATGTATGGTTGTCAAATTGTGGATAACTTTTGATAATAATGAGCATGGCGAAATTAACAGCCTTTAATAGTTTTGCAAGATGAACGTGAAATTGTGTTATCATTTTTTATTTTCTTTCTTAACAATGTATGAGCTTGTTCATTTGTTTTGTTATAAATTCTTATAGAAATGAAAAATTCATGCTTATGTAAAACGATCATTTGTGAGGAAGTTTATCAAAATTGTGAAAGAAAAAAAAATCTATGACATAAGTCAGTTTTCTTTTAAAGATAATGGTGGTAGATACATAACAACTAAACATTTTATATAGGATGATTATCAGTGGTTAACTTCTATTTGGGAGAGGAATGAATCAATGACAATTCCAAGCTTAGTTTTAATTTTTGTGACATCACTAGAAGAGTGGTTGATGATAAATATTTAGTTGGTAATTAACTTTTTAATTTTTACATTTTGTTGCTCTTTTTGTTTAATGACAACTGTATGTTTGTTGGTAGATGTAAGCTTGATAATTTTAATAAATATGAAAAACTATATCAGATGATTGTTATAAATTTTGAAAATTTTCAGTATTTAAACTATTTTAGATAAACTTACTATTCTAATCATTATTTTGATATTATCTTCAATACTTTGTTGTTCATATTCTTTGTGTCAAAAAACAACTGCTATATAGCTAAATTTTATCGTTAACCTAATTAATAAGCTAAATATAAATTTTTTATATAAATTATCACATTTATAATGGACTTGCTCAAATCATAATCTTCTTTCATTATTTTTTTTATTAAAATGTCTATTCTATAATTTTTCATTTTATATTTATATTTATTATTACATTTTTTTTCTTTCAAAATTTTATATTTATTATTCTATTTTTAATAATTTAATAATATTTTTAATAATAAAATTTCCCTTAATCTAGTTAATAATTATAATTGTAAAAATTTAAGCCGCCGAAGTACAACTTTCATGTGAAAGTAACTGCTTGACCTTTTTTCCACATGTAGGCCCGCTTCGTCTAAGGTCTTCTGGTCCCCTCCTCTTCTCGCTCTCTTTCGGCCTTCCAGTATCCACCACGCATATACATATATATATATATATATATATATATATATAGATATCGCGCTCTGCTCAGAGTCTAAAAATGCAAATGGTCAAAATTCACGTAAATTAAAAAGATGGGCTTTCGGTCAAAATTGCTTTTGACGGTCAAAATTAAATTCAGCAAAATAAACAGTGTGTTTTGTTTACTGAGAGCCGTTTTGGATTTTCTCCTTGCATTCGAGAAGAAAAAGACTATTCCCTTTCTACAAAGTTGAAAATTCTATCAAAAAAAAATAAATCTGGAAAAGCAAGAAGGTAAAAGAAGAGTATTCTTAGAAAAAAAAAAAAAANAAAGGAGAAAAGAGATTTTTTTTTTTTTTTGGTGAATTAAAGACCGTGGATATCTTAGAAGACCAAGAATTTTTTCTTTTAAAAAAAAATAGTATATTGTGCTTCTCCATGAATCGGGCTTGCTTATCTGTGAAGAGCGATGTAGACTAAATTAAACGAACTTTGTGTGGTGAAGAAAAATGTTTTGCAGCGGCCACCATGGTTGCCTCGGGCCCAGTTGGCATTGCCGCTGCCGGAGCAGATTTTGAACTCTTTGTGGTCTTACCTTCACCGGAGCCAAAGAAGGAAGAAAAAAATGACCTTAATTTTGACTTGTCCATGATACGTTTTTTATCATTATCCATCTCTCCTTTTATAACAGTATGCCCAAACTTGAAAAATCACAGAGGATTCAGATGGTTTTTCTCTGTCTCTGCAAACTATGATTTGAGATGGAATTTCAGCAGTGTCGGCGAAATTTGAAACGAGAGCATGTATGAGGAGAAAATTCAAGGCATCTCTCAGTAAACAAAACGCACCGTTTATTTTGCTGAAATTAATTTTGACCAACAATTTTGACCGAAAGCCCATGCTTTTATTTAAGCGAATTTTGACCATTTGTACTTTGGGACTCTGAGTGGAGCGCAACTTCGCTCTCTCCAGATGTCCTATATATATACACACACACACAGAGAACCAATCCTCGTCTATTCCCAAATTCTACAACAATGTCGGAATCCGGCGCCGGCAAACAGAGACTACAGGGCAAGGTCGCCATAGTCACCGGCGGCTCCAGCGGAATCGGCGAGTCCGTCGCTCGTCTCTTCGCCGATCACGGAGCTCGGATGGTAGTCATCGTAGACATTCAGGACGATCTAGGCAACAAAGTAGCCCAATCCATCGGCGTCGACAGGTGCACCTTCCTTCACTGCGATGTATCCGACGAGAACCAAATCAAAACCACCGTGGAGTCAACGGTCCAGAAATTCGGTCAACTCGACGTCATGTTCAGCAATGCCGGGATTCTAAGCAGCTCCGAACAGACCGTCCTCGATCTCGACATATTGGCGTTTGATCGTCTTTTCGCCATTAACGCGCGTGGAATGGCTCTGTGCGTGAAACACGCGGCGCGTGCGATGGTGGAAAGGAGCGTGAGGGGGAGCATAGTGTGTACGGCGAGCGTGGCGGCGAGCGTCGGTGGAAAAAGAGACACCGACTACGTCATGTCCAAACACGCTGTGCTGGGATTGGTCCGTTCGGCGAGTGTGCAGCTTGGCGCGTACGGGATCAGAGTCAACTGTGTGTCACCCGGTGGGGTGGCTACAGCGATGACGTGTCGCGATCGTGGGATGGACGCCGGGGAAGTAGAGAAGCGTTTCGAGACGTTTGCGCACTTGAAAGGTGTTGTCCTGAAAACGAGACACGTGGCGGACGCCGTGCTGTTTCTTGCTTGTGATGAATCGGAGTTCATCACCGGCGTTAATCTTCCCGTTGACGGAGCGTATGCCTATCCATGATTACCTACCTCTGGCTCTTTCCCCACACTTCCTTTGGGTTTAAATTTAATTATACTATATTAGTGTAGTTTTGGTCTGGAGACTTAATAAAATGTTAAAAAAGTGTCCAATTTGTTTATCAATCTTGTTAAATTATTCCTAAATTTTAGTAAGTTGAAATAAAAAAAATATTTTAGTTAATTAATTAATTAATTTTATGTAAAGGAAAAAAATAGAAAATTAAATAAAAAAATTAACGAGGCATGGATAAATACGTTTGATTGATTGATTGATTTTATTTTCGTTTAAAGATTGAAGATATTTTTTACTCCGACTTATCAAATGTTCAATTGAAAATATTAAAATAAATAACAGTAATATTTAATTAAACATATAATAAATTTTGTGAAAAAGATTGATTGTATTTGTACGTTGATATTCTCTTGGACCTTTCTAATAATTAACTGACAAAAAATAATATTTTATGAGAAAAATAAAATATTAATTATGGAAAAATATAAAAATAAATAAATAAAAAATATTTTAAGATTTAGTTAAATTCAAATTCACCATTTAGCTATTTCATCTGCAGCTCTTAGCCTCTTAACACTTATGCACCGTTTTGATGTAGTGCAGTGTACCTACTACTATAAGTATAAATTACTGTGAAATCTTTTTATTGGCTCAATAACTGGGAACATGAGTTAAAGGATGGCTGGTGGGTGCATTTATGGAGGAGTAAACTTCATGAAAGATTGAAATTTTTTTACTGGAAACTTGCTAACAATGGATTGATGGTGAAAGTAAACATGGCAAGTAGAGGAATGAACATTGACTGCAACTCACTTGTTTTTCTATTGCCAGTTTGCTAGAAGTCTATGGTTTGCCACTTTTTGGGGAATCAAATGGTCTGATTCGGAAGATGAAACGCTCGACTCTTTGCTGAAAAGGTTTATTAAACCCTGGGAAACTTTACCGGTACACAGAGATGATGCCGATATTTTCTTTTTATACAGTGCTCTAATTTTTGAGCACCTTTGGTGGACCAGAAACAATCTATGCCTCAAGGCAAAAAATAGCAACGGAGAAGATTCAGTCTTGGTTTTGAATCACAGGTTTGGGGAATTTCTAAAAGTGTGGAACAAAATGGACAGAGTTGATAGTAGCATATCAAATTCAACTAACCTCAGCTCTTGGACCCGACCTTCCGGTAATATGATAAAAATAAACACTGATACAGCAATCACGGGTCAGAGTTGCTTTCTTGGAGTTGTGGCTCGCGATCATAATGGTGATACTCAAGCTATTCATTTGTTTAAAAACAGCTCCAATATCCCAGAAGTTGCTGAATTTATGGCAATTCACAGAAGTCTGTTGGTGGCTAAACAGGAAGGTTGGATCCACATTTGCGGTAATAGTGATGCCAAAGTTGTTGTGCAAAGCCTTAACTCCAAATCTTGTGTTGCTCTTCACTGGTTTGCAGCTTCTGTTTTTAAAGATATTCTAAATTTGTGTTCTGGTTTTAGTGATGTTTCTTTTTGTTGGATTAACAGGAATTGTAATAAGCTAGCTCATTTTCTTTGTAAATGGGCTGCTGTTAATCAGATTTCTGATAACTTTAGGGTAGATCTCCTTCCTTGTGAGTTTTGGATAATTTTATTTTCTGAGAAATGTTCTTCTAGCATCTCAGAAGGTGATTGAGTTTTTTTTTGTACCCATCCTTTTGGTTTGGAATGAAAAACCGATCTTTTTTAGCCAAAAAAAAAACCTACTACCATAAATTAATTTTATATTTTTAATAAAATTTAATTACCTTTACATCTTTTTGTTTATATTATTTATTTGTTTTCATTAGTTTAATTAAAATTTCATCTTAATTAAAAATATATCTTATTTTATTTTTCTCTCTCTTTTTTCTTCTGTTTGAGACCTTTTATTTCTCTCTTATTTTTTTTTCCCTTATTACGCAGGTCAAATCTTTTTAAATTTATTAAAAAAGAAATTAGAAACCATGAATTCTTCTTTATTATTCACAAAAAAAATAAAAAATTACAGGCCACAAGGATCAAAAACTTCCCACATCATTCTTAAATATTAAAAGCGATGATTGGATTATTCGCTCAAAACTCAATCTTATCCCAGAATAAATATGTTAAATTAACAATACAAAATAAATAGATAAAGATATAAAATTACATTGGATTTTCTCTCCAGAAAAAAAGTTAAACAAAAAATAATACTTAAAGCCACAAAAACTTAAGAAAGTAGAAGGAGAATAAACTTGAGTGAAGTTTGAAGGATAAAAGCTGGTATCGAATTAAATTACATTGATTATCTATTTTTTTAAAATAATTAAACAAAAAATATATATTTTAATTAAGGCCATAAAAAATTCAAAAGGTAGAAAGAGAATAAACTTGTGCGAAGTTGAAAGATGAGAGCATTTCCAATTGAATATGTATTGTTAAATTTAATATATCATATAAGTAAATATAATTATTGTTTTAAAAAAAATGCTCCAATTGTAATGTTTATAATAAATGTTGAACTGACATGACTTATACATTGTCGAATGAGAGTACCTCTAATAGATAATGTGGATTGCTGTATATGTGACATAAAAATAAACATTGTTTAAATTTATGTGGCATAAATTCACATTCAATTAAAAAATTATTTTCCAATGGTAGTGTGTACAAATGTTATTTATGATTATTAATTAATTATATATTTTATTTAGCTATTTTTAGTTTTTGAAAAAATTGAATTTTTAAAAAAAATTATTTTTTTAGAAATTTAACAATATCTGTAAGAGTTTTCAGAAGTAGGCACTCATTTGACAATGTCAAAGCGACGTCAATTCGACATTCATTATATACATAACCATTTGAGCGCTTTTTTTTTTTAAACAATGTCTATATTTGTTTACGTGGCATATTAATTTTAGTAATCTACATTCTATTAGAGATACTCTAAAAGCATCTTCGATGGAGAATGTTGATTGCTGCATATGTGGTATAGAAATAGACATTATCTAAATTTCTGTGGCATAAATGCACAATGAATTTAAAATTTGTTCTCCAATGGTAATGTGTACAAAGATTATTTATAATCATTAATTAATTATATATTTTATTAAGTATTTTTAGGTTTTGAGCAAATCAGATTTTAAAAAAAAAAATTACTTTTTTGGAAATTTAACAATGTCAGAACCTTCAAAAGTAGATATTCACCTTGACAATGTCAAGGCCACATCAACTTGATATTATCATAGACATTCCCATTGAAGAGCATTGTTTCAAAATAATGTTTATATATGCTTATATGACATGTAAATTTTAACGATCCACATTCTATTGAAAATGCTATAATGTCTACTTCTGTAGACTCTGTCATATATTGTTAAATTTATTAAAAAGTAAAATTTATTTTAAAGATCTAATTGATCATGAACTAAAATTATTTAATATAATATATTATTAATTAATAAACTATAAATAATTTTTATGCATATTTGAAAAATAATTTTTAAACTAATTATATATTTATACTATTTAAATTTAAATAATATATATTTTTATGCTATATATACTACTATTTATATTTTTTTATTAGAAATGCTCTTATATTAAATTCCACCTTGAAAAATTAAAACTTATATATTTTAAAACGATACATTATCATAATTATTTTGTATTTCTAAAAATTTCAATTTATATATTATAACAATAAAGTTTAAACATATCAATTTTATTCACCAAATTTTTTATTATTTAAAAATATTTAATAAATATTTAACACGATCCCAACAAGAAGATACAATAAAATACTGAAATTAACAAAGAAATGAACTCATCAAATTTAAGTTTACAGTAAAAATAAAGGTGATTTTTATTTTTATTTTTTTATATATATACACGAACCCAACACTAACAACATATAACACGACATCTAAGCTTAGAATTGTAGATCTATATACCCTTTTCGAAAAGTTGAAAGATTGAAATTTAGGATCATTCAGAATCGAATTGAGGATTGGGAAGAGAAAAAAAAATGGTTGTTCTGGTTGAATAATCACTAAATCAAATTGGTAGGCATTAGGCAACAAGGCATATGAATTTCTTCCAACCCCAAAAATAAAAAAGATGAAAAAGAACTCAAACACTGAAGTTTTAAGGGATAGTAATGTTGAAGTTTTAAGGGATAGTAATGTTTTTTTTTTTTTTTTTTTTTTTTAGAAAGAAAGAAGAATAAGAAGTCGATATTTGTGATGGACACGAGAGGAAGAAGAAAAACCCTGGTAAAAGAATAAATCTAGTTTTTTTTTTTTTTTTTCTTCAGTTTTATTTATTATTATTATTATCATTATCATCATTATCTTTTTTTTCTGGTCTTTTTGATATATTATTTTTAAATATACATTTGTTGTATTTCATATTTTTCAATGCATATCAATTTTTGTCAGTTTGCAATTAGTTAATAAAGGCACAGATTGAAAATAAAATAGCTGAAATATGAAAGATAAATTTGGATTTAGCGGTCAAAGAATGCAGATGAAATTAACAATAGTTTAAAAGAAAACTAGAAAACTGTTTTTTAAATGTGAAAACAAAAAGGGAAAGCATTTTTAATATTCTGTTTGGCGCATATCTAAAATAATTTCCTGGGAAAATCGAGCGGCTGAAGGGGAATGGGGAAGATCACCGAGAGTAAAAAAGAGTCTCTCAATTCACTCAACCCCAACATTTTGAGCTCCTTCTAATGGTTGCTGGCTCATGAAATCCAAACAAAAGCGAAGCACATACAATACGTCGTCGTTTACAAGCTAGCCATGACTTTTAGCTCCGACTCTCGTACCCCACTGGATTGGAAATTCTCTCAGGTTTTCGGCGAGCGAGCTCCTGGAGAGGACGTCCACGATGGTCAGGGTTTCTATTTTCATCCTATTTTTTATCACGCAGTGTTTGGTTGGTTAGAGAATAAAAAATTAGCGAAATTGCTGGAATTCCATTTACAACCTTACTAATTCAGTTCATTTCCCAAATTCAATTTTGTTTTCATTTTCATAATATGTTTTGCTTCTTTTTTGTTTCTGTAGTTGATATTATATCTGCAATTGGATTCGACAAAAGTGGTGATTATCTTGGCGTTGGAGATCGAGGTGGTCGCGTTGTAATATTCGAAAGAAAGGATGGGAAATTTGTGAGAATTATACACGCGTTAAGCTTTTGTTTCAGTTTAATTACCCTTTATTAAAGACATTGGAAATGGGTCATATTTATATTTTTCTCTAATATTCTACCTTACATGTAGGTTGGCTTTTTTGAGTTCATTTTGAATTTTTATATGTGTTTTTATGGATTAGTTGAATTTTGAATCTAAAATCTCTCATGGATATTTGGCTCTGATACCAAATTGGATAATCATTTCTTCCAAAAATGGGAGTTGGATTATTATAGCATTTATATTTTTTTTCTTAACATTTCTTCTAAAAGCTTAAACCATTGGAAATAGGGTCACCATAGCATTTATATTTTTTTAACAGTTATCAGCAAGAATTCTCTGAATTCATTTTTTGGCAATTTTTTTTGTTTTCGATTGTTTTTGTTTTTATTTTGTTTTGTTTTGGATATGCTGGAAGCTGTATTGGTTTTCTGGTTTATACTGTTGGATAAAATTTGACTTGATGATTTTCTTACACATTAAATCAGAAACATTCCCGTAGTGAGTTGGAGCTAATGGATTCGACGTCAGTATGGCATCCTGAATTCCAATATAAGACTGAGTTTCAGAGTCATAAGCCTGAGGTACGCTTTGGATTTTCGTACTTAAACTAGCATTTAGGATGGGTTTTATGCTGGTTTTAAATATAGTAGTGCTTATGTTTTTGTTCTGTGTTCACTGTTTCCATAGTTTGACTACTTGAAAAGTTTGGAAATCGAAGAGAAGATCAACAAATTAAGATGGTGTGCTACACCTAATGGGTCACTATTCATCCTTTCCACAAATGACAAGACAATTAAGCTCTGGAAGGTGAGTTATTTACTAATAAAGTATGACCATAAATGATATCGTTTATTTCCGAAGAGAGTGAATGGTTGGTAAACTGGTAGTTTCAAAAATTGAAGGAGGTGGTGGATGGGTGAGACATATGTTTAATATGGTTGGTTGGCAAAAATATGATTACTCATAGAATTTTAGCATGACAAAAACTGGTGGATATCAAATGGTTTTATATGGAGTTGAAGCAACATTACGTACAAGGATTATATAGTTCAGAGCCGAGAGGAGCTTCCTTACCTTGGACCATAAGTTAACCAAAGCTAAAAGAAGTTTTCTTACCTTTGACCAGCATGTTGTTGAGTAATGCAGAGTTGTTTGTTTTTTGGTTCTTGAGTCCAGGTTAAGGAACATAAAGCGAAGAAAGTCAAGGAAATGGATCTTTGTCCTTCTGTGAATTCAGAGAATATGCTTTTGTCTGAGAGGAGTTTCATGACTGAAAAAGTCATGCCATCTGCTGTTAATAGCAATCATCGACAATGGACTGACAAGATGGCCATGAGCATGTCACTATCACATGGCATACATTCCAAGGTTGTTGTGGGTTATGGTAAAACAATTATTCATTTTAGTCTTATTTCTTGACTGCAAAAGTTGTGATCAATATACAAGGTTATTATGCTAGTTTTGTTATGTAACTAGATTGCTGATGTCGAAGATACTGCTCGTACAAGATGCCGGAAAGTGTATGCTCATGCGCATGACTTTAATATTAACTCCATCTCTACCAACAGGTAAAGTTTGTTGGTGTCTTTTTAGTTTTTTCTCCCTAGCTTCTAACTTGCCTTGTCCATCTACAGATATTTAATAATGCATGTTTTTCTCTGCACATAAACCATCCATTATTTCTTTCCTTGTTTGGTTATCCTTGTTTTTTTTAACCTGCAGAACCATTATGCAGAATGCTAAATGGACAATTAAACAGTTCGCAGGTTCTGTGCTTTGTCTAAGCTAATAAATTGGTTTCACATTCAATGTCCAGTGATGGTGAGACATTTATTTCTGCGGATGACCTCAGAATAAACTTGTGGAACCTTGAGGTTAGTGATCAGTGTTTCAATATCATCGACAAGAAGCCATCAAACATGGAGGATCTAACTGGTACTTATATCGAGCCACTATTCCTTTTCCTTTTTTTTTGGTGGGCTTCTGTGTTTATGTTTTCTGGGATATGTTAGCGGTTCCTTCTATTCTCCTTGTTTTGCATTCTACAAATATGTTCAGGTATTTAGGTTGCAATGATATATGGCTGTGAAATGATGCTGCAAAAACTAAAAAAATTATGCTTCACAAAATTTGTTACGTCCAAATGCAAATACTTCTAGAATAAAAAGTTATTAACTGGAAATTTCTAGTGCAGAATATGACTTGAGAGTTGAGATTGGGTGAGTGCTGAAAAAGAATTTCAAGGCCTCCCCTGTTAAAAATCAGATTCATCTATTCATAAGATTAGGAAAAGAGAAAATAGATAAAAGCGTTACATGGTTTTCTGTGCATGAAAATGTCCAAACAATCCTAAAAAAATTACTGATAGCAACATTTTTTAACTCAATTCTTTGGCTCATGATTGAGGCCAGCCATGAAGTATGTCTCTACATTTAATGATTTTTTAATTAATTCTTTTATTCAGAGGTCATAACATCAGCTGAGTTCCATCCAAATCACTGTAATCTGCTTGCATACAGCAGCTCAAGAGGGTTTATTCGTCTAGTTGACATGCGACAGTCAGCATTATGTGATAACAGTGCAATAATGTTAGTTTCCTCCGTTTTTATTGATTTTTTTTGTTTTCCTTCCCCCCCCCCCCC
>QANX01001382.1:11140-84718 GCA_003254975.1 Ochetophila trinervis
CCCCCCCCCCCCCCTTTGTGTTATGAATTTTATATTATGAATAAGTTGCTAGTATTTTGGCTATTATGCTTGGTTATTCCTAATACTAGTCAATGCACTAATTGTACAGATTACAAGATGGAGATTCTCAAGGGTTGAAATCATTTTTCGCAGAGATCATTGCATCCATCTCTGATATAAAGTTTTTAAAAGATGGGCGGTACATCTTAAGTCGTGATTACATGTGTCTAAAGGTTTCTTTCTATTTCTATTTCTTTTCTTTTTTTATAAAAAAAAATTATTGTTGCTAGAAAGAGGTTTCTTATTACTATAGTAAGTGTGACAATTCAAGTCTGCTTCTTTCTATATCTTTCTTCATTTAGAGTCCAAATATAGGGTGGAAGCCGTTTATAATTTTCCTTCATTACACCAAGCTTAGGATGTCACATTTATTACAATTCTTTTCTTAAAGCTTCTTAGTAGACCTTAGCTTATTTTGTGATGTATAATTTTGTAAATCCTAGTGACGCTGTAGTCCGTGGATCTTCTTTCTGACTAATTATTTTTATTTTCGATTTTATTTCTGGAAGGGGTTCAAAAAATCATAATTTAGCCACTGATAGTAGATGTATTAGCATTCTATTTTCTAGATTTTCTGGCCTCATTGTCTTTGCAAGTTTCAGTTCTATGTTATACTTCATATGCTGGGAATCAATAACATCCAGTGGTGTGTTTCAGGTGTAGTGCAAGTTTTATGAAAAATCAATATCTTGATTTCTATTAGTCATCTATATTACATGTGTCACTTTGCATGTTGTTTGAGCACTATAACATCAGGAACTCTATTGATGCTTTCCACTCTTGTTTTAGCTGTGGGACGTTAATATGGATTCTTCACCAGTTGCAACCTACAAGGTTCATGAGCACCTGCGCCCTAAGGTAAGTGCATATCTTGATGACACCCAATTGAAGATGTTTTGCATGGAAGTAGATGTTTGATCTGCTGTCAGTATTGATTGGAATTATAGTTATTCTTTCTAATAAGCTGTTAGAAACCTTTTATGCTATGCTCGACATCATATGTACTTTCTGGTTAAAACGTTCTAGCATACAGATTCTTTAATGGGAAGCTTACCCAGAGAGTTTAGCTACTCTCATAGTATAAATACCTTGCCAATGTTAATTGATTACAATTTTGAACCTTATTCCTAAAGGAGATTGATTGTTTATTGACTTTCCCAGCCTACCAAATAGGTACATTTTGTTTTAAAGGAAATCATGTCACTACATATAGAATCTTTAATCGTCAAGTATAAGCTTGACAAAGTACCACTTGCATGCCCATGTCTCCTGCTGCTTACAGCTTCCATGTTTTTGGCAGTTATGTGAGTTATATGATAATGACTGCTTATTTGATAAATTTGCTTGCGGCCTCAGTGGCGATGGACTTCAATTTGCCACTGGATCTTATAGGTTTGTTCTTTTGACTCTAATGCAGTTGCATATTAAGTTATGGGGAATTTTAATTTATTGATCAACTTTGGCTTGTGATTTTCCAAACATGCAGTTCTAGTGACATAAGTTTCTTGAATTTTGAATTAGCAATCGTATACGTATTTTCTCCCATGGAATTCAAAGCGAAGAAGGAATCACAATAGAAGCTAGCAGAAATCCTGAGAGGTTGCTTTTTTCTCTCTTTTATTTTTCCTGTTCGTATATTTCCCAATTGCATTTGTTGAATTGGCAGAACCTGGATGTAAAATCTGAGACGGACTTTTTCTGCTGGGATGATGGCACTTGGCCAATATTTTAAAAACCAGGCAGGATCGATCGGCCAGAAAAACTGCCTGAACCAGGACCTGGTTACATCTCCAGGCTGGTTGGAATCAGAGTTGTTTTTGGTCAAATCTCAGTATGAACTATTTTGACTGATGGTTGGGCTGCTCAGACTGGTTAAATGTTTCAAGTTCCATCTCACAGAGCTTATTTATTCTAGCACTACTGTTTTTTAGTGGCAAAATGCATCTGGAAGGTATTGACATCCAGACCCTTTGGTCATGAGAAGATACCCCAACCAGCCTACTATGTTATATAATTAATTTTAAGTTTATACACATGTTTCTAGTGCAATTAAACGTAAAACTTTCATCTCCTTCTTATATCATTTGGAAGCAAATTGTAGAACACAGGGTAATGCAATCCCTGGTGAAAAAAAGAAGAAGTAATGAGAATTTATTTATCGGGGGCAATGATGAACCTAAAGTCAAGTTGTAAATTCTAGATTTTAGCTTCTAGCCAAAGAAATACTTTCCTGATGTAAACTAGGATACTAAATAAATGCCTTCAAAGCCATTTTAATAGGTGCCCAGAAAAAGAGTGTCTGGATGGCGGTCTTCTGCTTTGTTTGTTGTAGTTTGCTTTGCTTTGCATTCAGGATTTTAAGTAATTCCAGTGATACAATTATGTTGCCCCTGTACAGAAGTCTTGATTCTCCAAGATGAGCTATCACTAGGCTAATTCCAACGAAAATGACTGTTTCATAAAACGCTTTTGATTGTTGTTTTGTGGTCAAACTTGAGTTGTGTTTCTTTTCTGGACTTGATAACAGGAAGCCACTTCTCAAAGCTGCTTCTAGGGTTAGAAGGTCTTCCTTGAGCAACCTGACAAGATTTTACCGCCACGGTTGGAGTTTCAAAGTTTATTGTGTTTTCAGGCTTGTTTTCTTCTATTTTATGCTAATGATTTGCTCTAGCTTCCATCTGAATTAAGACATCTGTTATGATTTTCAGGGCATGAAAATTCAAGCTCAGGCAGTAATGACTTAAGCTGTAATTTAAACTCTAAGCTGCTACATCTGGCATGGCATCCATCAAGAAATTTGATTGCTTGTGGTGCTGGGAACAGCTTGTTCATGTATTATGCATAGGATTTTGTACAGTTTTAACATTTTTATGTTATAACAAAGGGCCTCTAGTTCTACTCTCAAAGTAGGTAGAATTTTAGATGTTTCACATGTGTATATTATTTATGTCCTTTCTAACAATCCAAGAAATTAAAATAAAAACTAACTTTTTATTTTAGCGTGGAAAGTTTATATATAAAAGGATTTTCTTTGGTGTTGTTTGGTTTTGTTTTTTTTTTTTTGGAACAAGTATTTCCTTTTAAGTTTTACATACAAAATCCACATTTGAGACACAAAATCTATATTTTACACGGTCAAACATAAACTTCAGCTCTAGGGCCCAATTTGAAACCTTGGATCTTAGTGACCCATTGGAAACCCGGTTTTAAAAAAACAAATTCATATATTTATAAAACTCTAGCGATCAAATTGGTAGGAAAGTAAAGGCCTCTCTTTTAGGGTTTTTTGAGTTTTACTACTCGGAGAGCGAATCCCTAAATTATCGAGGATTTTAAACGCGTTGAAACCTACAAGAATCCCTAAAGCCTAAAGGCAGCTTTAGTTTCATGATTGGTATATTTCAATGCTTTTCTTGGTAAACAAACACAAGTTTAACACAACAGAATATATCCAAAGGAAAATTGGATGTGGTTATGAGCTTTGTTAAGCAGCTAGATTAAATACAAACATACAGTTCTATATGTATGATCTATCAGAGTAAACCATCACATGTAGTATTCTCTGAAAAGCTTTACAAACTACTACTCCTTTTGTACCCGTCACGAAAATCTTTATATTTTTTCAATTTCACATCTAATTTTCTTCAAGATGTAGGTTTCATGTCAATTTGCTTGGAAGTTCAAGAACAAAGTAAGCACGCTCAACTTCTTTTAGATGAAGAAGTATAAGCTGATTTTTGAAGTGGCAAGCCTTGGTATATTTTTGAGGTAGAAATACCATTCTTAGTGCAAATCTTTTGTAATGTTCATGACCCTTATTTTGCGCATGCTTATTTAATTCAATACATGACATAGAAGGCAAAAGGTGAGGCTCTTCATTTTTAGAGTTAGCTTTGAACCTTCACTTATATTTCCATATTTTTAGTAAGCGAGTCATTAAGAAAGGATGCTATGTTTCAACTTAGATAAATGTCTTCTAACTTTTAGGTTTTTAAGTTTTAATTTGAAAACACCATACATATAACATAACCATGTGTAATGTAGTTTTTACTTATGCTTATAAGCTTTTTGAAGAAGTCATTTTTTATTGATTTTAGCTTCTTAAATTTTTTATCAAAACATTATCAAACCTCTAAGGGAACTTCTCAAAAAAATTATTAAACCCAAATGGAAATATATGTAAATTAAAATAAAAAAAAAGAAAATTACAATAATATTATCTTTCTAGATCTACTTTTATATTGTAAAAAATTATAAACATAGATCTTCTAGAAAAAGATAGGTCGTGGGCGGGCAATAAAACTGAATTGATATTTAAGGTTTTATTTTTTTATTTTATCTTTGGGGTGTTTCACATTGAATTACAATTTACAAACTACTGGATCACAATTTAGGAAATGGAAGCGAATGATTTTTTTTTTTTGGGTAAAAACCTCCAAATTGTTTATCACCAAGATAAATTTCTCATTATTCATGATTAATTCTATCTAGCATGTCAATTATAATATCCTAATTTTAATAAATATTATATTGGATTTATCATATTTGTATAAATTAAAAAATCAATAAAATTTTATCAACTGTAGTTTTTTTTTTTTAAATTGTTTGAGAATGACTTATTTACTTTTTTTTTAATTATAATTTATATTTATGGATCAAATTAAATTATTCAAAGATATTTGGTAAATGTTTTTATGCTTTTTTACAAATAATCTTGAATTTTGAATAGAAAAATAAAAATAAATAAATAAAGTCTTTTTTTATTTGTAATAAAACAATTATGATATTGAAAAGTTAAAGACTATGAAACCCTTTAAAATTTAAGAGTGAATTTTTTTTATGTAATTTTTTTTATATTATATAATTTTTTTTTATATTATAAATTTTTTTATTTATATTAAATATTATTTTTAAAAATTTCTATAAACTCTTCAAACAAAAAATTCACTTTGAAAAATTTCCACTGATTTAATACTAAATTAGTGCTGATGTTTTTTTTTTGGGTGAAATTAGTCCTGTTGTTTGGCTGTTAACAATAGCCTGTTTTGATATTTAAGTAATTTATGTAAGGAAAAGATATTTATGAAATTAATGCCATAAAAGAACAGCTGGCTGTCACTAAGGTTGGAACCCTAGTAAGCCCATCGGGTCCACCGCCTTTGACCTATAAATTAAACGATTTGGAAAATTTCCTTCTTGCGCCTCTTTTGCGGAAAGACACCCTTCATTCTTCAGGTTCTCTGCAATTTATTCAAAGAAAATTTAGAATTTTCATGCACAAATTAAGGTAACATAGTTTAGATCCTTTTACTTTTCTTTGCATTTACATTTTTTTTTATTAATTCTCTTGGGATTCACATAAGATTCGTAGACTAAATATGTTTTACATAGTATATGTAAGAGTTTTTTTCTTGATGTAAAGTGAGAGAATCCAAATGAGGATAAACAATGACTTCAATATATTTTGAGGCTTGAATGTTTTGTACTTTTATCTTTTTAAAATTGCTTGTAGATATTTTAAAATCACTGCAAGTTGTACTCTTGATTATTTAAGCATCTCTTTATTCATATATATATATATATATACATATTTTAAACAATTATATTTGACATTTGTATCTTTGATCTAGGGTTGTGGGGGTAGGGATGTCTTTTCCAACTATAAATTTTTGCTATAAAAAATAATAATTTTTTCATGAAACATTTTGAACAGTTATATTTTATTGATTTCCATTAGAAGTACTTATTCTTGAGGCTCTTTTGAAAATTTACCAAACCCTATAAAAAAATTGATTAGGTTTTACAAGTTGTAATAGATTTTAGGCTAGAAGAAGTGAATGGCTACTTAGATTAAGTTGAGATTCCTCTTACACCTCTTATGTAAAGTTTTTGGGCCATATTGTACTACATTTGGATGACATAGTTTTTGAAATGTTATGAAATATAGTTTGACAGTATTAAGATAGTATTCTTAAAGTCTTAGGTCTTTACAAGAACTCCTAATCAAAACAAATGAATTGTACTTTTTGAAAAAAATGAAAAACTTTTTTAGAATAGCTAAGCTCTGAATAAGTAGAAAATAAAAATTAAAGAAAATTTTATAAATATTCTCTATAGTTTAGTATAATTCTAAATATGACTTTTAAATTTTGAAATTTTTTTTAATACTTTTTGATGTTATTAAAATTTTGTTAATTTTAATGGCAAAAAAGCATAACAGTCATTTGATATAAATTTTTTTTAAAATAAATTTGATTTTTTTTTATCTTCTTTTCTTTCTCTCTTCTCAAATTTTTTTTTATATCTTTCTCTTTTTATTTTTTTTAGCTTTTTTTTCCTTTCTTTTTCTAGTTTAATAACACATTAATATCACTATGTTTTTCTCTTTTTTTTTTCTAGTTTAATAAACACATTAATAATTATTTTTGGGTTGTTGAAGATGAAGCGGTTCAACAATATAAAATGGGTTTGTGAAATTTGTTCATTTTACAATTTGGATGGACTTGTTTACCTAGCTGTTTTAATTTTGCTTGGTTGTTCGAATTGGAGCATACCAAAGAAATAAAAAATGTTTTGGTAATGAAGAGAAGTGAGAACAAAAAGGAAAAAAAGAAATAAAAGAAAAATGGAGAGTAGAGACCGAAGACAAGTAATTTGTTTAGAGAGAGAGAGAGAATGAGGGGAGATAAAAGAGAAAGTGAGAAAAAAAGAAAAAGATAATTTAATTTTTTATTTTTTTAAAAAACTAAATTATTTAAAAAATTATTATTATTTTATTAAGATAAAGGCATTTATATCATTTAGCACTATGACACAGTTATAGTTATTGATTTTTTACAATGTAAGAGGGAGTTTTTGAAATATACGGAACATGAAGCTCTAATTTGAATTAGAGCCTAAATATAAAGGGTGTTTGTAAAAATTTTCCTAAAAATTATTAGATACCAAGTATTGGACAAAAGCCCACCAGGTTTTTTGCGACATTGCTATTTTGGGCCAATTGCATATAAAAGTCTTCAAGAAATTACTAACATTGCATTCTGAATTATATTGAGTCTTGCACATTGCATTTTAAACAAGTTTTTTGGCATTTTGTACTTTGAACTCTTTTGTACTGTTGGTTCTTCTGTCAAATAACCAACACAAATTGATCATGTACCTGCACGTGAAGCTTGGACAACAAAAGTTAATGGTCATTTGCCCTTTCCCTTACCTTTCCCAATGCACAATAAAAGATCCCAATAATCAATTTCCTTCTGGTATTACTCCTTGAGCTTTAAAATAGTATTCTTCTTCTGCTTTCTGTGGTTTTTTTAATCTGAGATGGAAGACGAAGATGACTCAGTTACTCTATTGAGTCGATACCTTTTTTTGCATTAGTAGGCGAATCCATCGACGTTGCAGAGTTCCCATTCATCGTCTTGCTATCTATTGTTGTTTACTTCATTTCCCATGAATGGAAAAACAAGGATTAGAAAGAGAAATCTCCCAGAATTTGAAAATGTATTCAATTTAGAGTTGGTTGCATTTTAAAAGAGTTTAAAAATTTAGATCATATCAATTCAAAGTTTAAGAGTAAAATTTATACAAATTAAATGATATTCAAATTAGATTTTGATGGATTCTATAAAATATAAGTGTATTTAATTTAGATTTTTTGAAAGTCTTAAAATATAAGGGTATCAAATTTCAGTTCATTTCTTGATGAACATGATATGCCATTATCTCTTTGATCCTTTCATTTATGTGCCAGAATAAAGAGTGATTTGGTATTCAATTAGCTTCGTCTTGTGAATAGCCTCTCATCATTCCATTGGGGAGAAAGCATGAGCCATCGAGCCACCAAGTGGTTGCCAACTTAAAGTCGAAAGATTAATTGACCATGCCCAACTCACTTTAACCAAGTGCCCTAGCTTTGAAGGATTTTTAATTTTTAATAGTTTTCATGGGATTTTAATGTATTTTTTTTTGTGATTTTAGAAAATATTGTCAATAAAATTTCAAACTAGAATGATCAAAGTTAAGATTTCCTTGGATTCGTTTATGGATTCTATAACAATTTATACATTTTTTTAAAATTTAAAATTTCTTTTAAATTTTTTAAAATCCAATTTGAATACATTCTTTTATAGAAAAAATAAAATGAAAGATGAACACTACAATCAACCTAATACTTAAAGGACTAAGTGTTAGCATATCATATGCTTATGTGCCACTTTTTAATAGATGAGTGACGAAATTATCGAAGGGATAAAACAATGTTGAATATGCTGGAGTTGCAGGAATAGTTTAAAGACTACATGCAAATTACACTAAAATTAAATATGTCGCATTTGTCACATGTGACACTTTCTATGAAAAATGAGAGCCTAATTTCTAGGGATGGAAAGTACAAGGTTTTCAAATTTATTGATTATCTTATGCCAAACGATGTCATATTAAGTACATATCTTTTATGAACAACTATTTATTTAGAAATCTAAATGACCAAGAGGTTGTTGAGGTTGCAAGTGATGGTTTTTGAAAACATAAAGGAAAAGAATAATTTATTTTAGGTTTTTTGAGTCCCATCGAGACATCCTAATTTCTAGTGAAAAAATCCATTGTTTCCACAAAAAATCTTAAGTTTACATCGCCACCCTGGATATAAAAGGTTGGAGGACTTGCAATGGGTTTTGTTGTTGTATTAGAATGATAAATAAACTACTATATATTAGTCACTTGGCTTACTATCAATTTTTATATATATTTAGGATGCTTCTTGTTCTTTTTATTTCTTAGTTATTTTATGCGTCCTTTGTTTACTTTGTGTGTACTCAGTTGCATGCATGGATAATTTTTTTATAGTGCTCAAGATGACTTTCATAGACATTGTGGATATATCTAACGAGGATGAACTTGTTGAGTTGGATGTAAAAGCAAAGTTACGAGCAATGCAACAAAAAGAGATCAATAATGCTCGACTATCTAAGCATCGAATGTCAACAACCAAATGTGGAAGACAAGAATTTGTCAAAAGTAAGAGCCCAAATGATTGGAGTACTGGTCATAGTAACTCTAGCATATTGGATCAAGTGCAGTTACCAATGGATGATACAAGCCTTTCTTTCAAATCGCCTATATGTCAAGCTCCAATATGTCGACAGTTCTGGAAAGCTGGGAAATATGATGATGGCCTGCGCTCTAAAGTCACATTTCAAAGTATTGAGCTATCTATTGTTAGTTTTGTATTTGAGGTGTTGATAATAGATTGTGTGTGAA
This sequence comes from Ochetophila trinervis, assembly GCA_003254975.1. Lineage (NCBI taxonomy): Eukaryota > Viridiplantae > Streptophyta > Magnoliopsida > Rosales > Rhamnaceae > Ochetophila > Ochetophila trinervis. The sequence goes on from QANX01001382.1 coordinate 20,462, forward strand.
CTTGTTATTAATGTAGTTGGGCTCATTTTCTATCAGCTTGAGCTTTTCGGATAGATGGTAATTCAACATGACATCATATCCGCGATGACCTTGAGATCTTGAGTTTGAACCTTAGCCACCCCATTTGCATGTGTATGTGTAAGGCCTAATAGCATGGCCTATGTGCATGGGCAAACTTACATGTGGGTGGAAGCATTGATGATAGATTGTGTGTGAACTTGATAAACATAGTTGAGTTTGCTTCTTATTAGGCTTATGAGATAGATGACAACTCGACATGAGGGAAATCTTATGTTGTAATAATTTGATTAAAAACCATGCAGCGTCTTAGTACTTGCCATGGCTGAGGTGCTGTATTTCTATTAAGTCCCTATCATGACTTTTCTGGTTTTACTAATTTTCAGAACATGTTCTTTTCGGTTTGATGGCTGTCATATACTTTCCACATTCTTAGCAAGATTGTCTATATTCAATGACATGAATTCTCCAACATTTCTGTTTTTATTGTAGATGGAAAAAACTGTCTGCATGTTCATCCCATGTTCCTTCATTCAAATGCCACTTCACATAAGTGGGCCTTTGGCGGTATGTTTAGTATTTAATTTTTTTCATGCTCCTGTTTTTGTTCTATGTCTTTTATAGATGAATTAATCTTACTGTACTTACATATACTACTTTTCTTGTTTGTTTATTTTGGAAACTAATTTCGGTCTCTTTCATTTGCTGCTTGCTTTCTAGCTGTCGCAGAACTGCTTGACAATGCAGTCGATGAGGTAATCTTTAACTTTGTTCTTGTGTAGTCTTATTTGCTTATTGGTTTTGCCTTGTGAGTTGCAACATTTTGAATGGAAGTAGTGTGTATTTGTAATGAACTTACTACAAAGCGACCTCAAAACGAACATTTTTTTATTTTCTGAAAGTTTTGGACTACAGAGTTTATTTATTTGGTCTTGGTCAGGATATTTGTCTTTTTGCTTAGACTATTCTTTGGTTACATAAGAAAATATTTAATTTGTAAGTTTATATGAATTTTTTTCGTTTTTTGAAATAATTGTCATTTCATAGGAGGAAAGTTGATTGAGTCTGAATGCCTTGAGATCTACATTATTTTTGAGTTCAACTTGTTAATGTTGCTAGTTTCAACCTATCATATAGTTTGCATTTATATGCCTTATTTTTCTGGGTTTTTGTTTTGTTTTGTTTTGTTTTTCTATATCTTAGCGTTTAGTTTTGACCTATCATATTATGATAATCACTTTTTTTTTTTTTTGAATTTCATAGATCCAAAATGGAGCCACTTTTGTTGCAGTGGATAAAATTTTGAATCCAAGAGATGATAGTCCAGCATTGTTAATTCAAGGTATTGTGTTTATGCAGCTATATATCATTGTCATTGCTATAAATCTAAATAGATATATGTATTATGCAAGATAAAGCACTGTATTTCGCCTAACTCATGTTTACAAAACTCGTTCTGCAACTAGATGACGGTGGTGGGATGGACCCTGAGGCTATGCGACGGTGTATGAGTTTTGGATTTTCAGATAAGAATTCAAATTTTGCAATTGGACAATGTATGGATTCTATCAATAGTAGTCGCATCTGTTTTGTTCTCCTTTTGCATTTTGTTTGACTGACTTCTAGCCTTCCAGATGGAAATGGCTTCAAGACTGGTACTATGAGACTTGGTGCAGATGTTATTGTCTTTAGTCGCCGCCTGGATGAAAGGTTTGGCTTCAAACAGTAGTATAATCTGCATGTACTACAAATTTCTAAATTTCATAGTTATTCACCTTGCCTGCTTTTTTTTTTTTCTTCTTCTTTTTTGTCTTTTTTTTCCCTTCATATTTTAGCACATTTTAGAGCATCTCCAATGGTGATATCTAAAGCAGATAGCATCCTTTTCAAAGTCAAGATCATTTCTTAAAATTGGATTAATTCTTTTTTTGACAGCTCTAATGATGTTCTATATTTTCAATTTTTGGACATTGTTTAGAGCTAAATAGAGATAGTTTTAGATGTGGGGTAAATTGATACTTTATTATGAAAATATTTAGGAAAAAAAAAAGGGATTGAGAAGAGATAGTAGGCCCTGCTGTTTTTTCTCCTCCTTTTTGGTTATAAAACTAGTTTTGAAATAATATATATATATATATATATATATTTTTTTTTTCGGTAGTCTTGAAATGTCAACCAAATATTAAGTGTATGCTTTTATTTTCTTATTACTATAGATTATATGTAATCCTCATTCAAGACCTTATGCTGTATTGGAGGTTGATGATAGAAGGAATTAAAGGGGTCTTTAAGTATGGTTACATTTGAAATGAAGAGATGATGTTTGGTTGACTTGATTTTTATATAAGAAAACAGAAGACTATTAAGCCAAACAAAATATTATTTACAGATCTGTGATGTATTCACCGGATTCCCTAACTAGGTACTTTTATATTTATTTTATTGTATACTGTTATAAGTTACATGAAATCCTGAAGTCTAGGCTATATTCCCTTTCATTGTTTGGTAATTTGAAGGTTTTGACTGCTGAAATTAGATAGACATTCAAAAAATTTGTGAGAAAGAAAAGAAATGGATTTCTTTTCTCTTTGCCTTCCCTCCCTTTCTCTCTCTCTTTTTTTTATTTTTATTTTTATTTTTTATGTATAGATGAATAATAATGTTATATATATATATATATATATATATAAGGCAATAACATTTGTAATTCCTTGTTCTTTTGTACCTTGATCAGGATACGGACTCAAAGCATTGGGCTTCTTTCATATTCATTCTTGACTAGAACAGGCTATAACAGAATAATTGTACCTATGGTGAGCTTCATTGCTGAAATTAAGATGTTATTTCCATTTACTTTCTCTATTCTTTTTTATCTGCTTTTACTAGTATGCAAAAGTCTTAAAATATTCTAATCTTCTATCATTTTTCACCTCGTCTAGAAAATGTGTTATTAGGACAAATTTTTTGATATACCATGCTAGCTGCTCATGTACTATCTTGATGCTTGGGCCTTTAGAATCCAAAAGGCGATGTGATTGAGCAAATGCGAATTATGCAATATAAACTATACTTCCATAGTGAATGATAAATTTTGGTTGTGTTAGCAACATATATGATGTTAGTGAGCGTTGTGCCTTGGTTACTTTATGGGTTTCAATTATCTTAACATTGCGGTTTTCTGAAGAAAAGAGGAATTAGACAATAAAATAGTTTCCGTTTCAGGCTGGTTTGAGGGGTTCCTAGATTGGTGGTAGACCATCTTTAAGGGTCCTCTTTGCAAACCAATCGACTGCCCTATTAAGAGTTTTATGCACCAGGCCGGTTTTGTAGGTTTTTTTGTTTTTAAATTTTTTTTTTTTTAAGATTTCATGTTTATTGCAGGTTGATTATAAGTTCAACACATCAACCGGCAGAATGGAAATATTGCAGGGCAGGGAACATTATATAACTAATCTTTCCTTGCTCTTGAAGTGGTCCCCATATTCAACAGAAGCAGAGCTTCTGAAGCAGGTAAGCTCCCATGATAACTCTTTTTTCCTCCTTTTTCTGACTTGCTGTGTTATTCTCACTCCATATATAAATGCAAAAATTTTCTTATTATTTTTTTTTTAAATTACCAATGATCCTAAAGGTTAAGCTAACAGTAAATAGCCCAACTATGTATGCCAAGCTAATAGTTTTAACACTCTCATTCACATGTAGGCAACAAATTGGGCAATACACATGCAGAACATTTAGTCAATGGAAATTGGGTTTGCAGGATTTGAACATATGACTTGATAGGTAACAAAGCTTTGATACTAAGTTAGCACTAATTTTGAAAGCTTAAACTCATAGAAAGCAGGGCCAACTATGAATTCCAAGCTAATTTTATAATAATATATTTCCTTAATAACCATATTCTAGGTATAGTTAAAAAATAGGTACTTCAAGTTCATTGTTTTTATTTTATTTGGGATTTTCTTAGGTTGTCTTTATTTGAGATTCCTTTTCTATGTTGAACTACCCTTGTATATATGTTCTTCATAACAGTTTTTTCAGTTTTAACATTAAATTACACAGACAATGAATCCTCGCTTCTTCCTCCCCTTCCTTTTTTGTTCACCACCCCTTAATCTCTAACTACAAAGTCTACAATCAGGATCTGCATCAAAGTTTTTTCCTTTTGCTTTTTGATTCATTTTGGTCAACCCAGTGTACAACATATCTGCTATTTTCTTGAGAAGATAGCTACTTCATTTAGAACCATGTTTGGCAATCATAAGTTTAATGTTGGAATTGCTTTTTTATTTTTATTTTTTTCCTCCTTTTTGCTTAAATATACAAATTTTTTCAGATTTTTTGCATTTTATTATATTTTTTTTTTCAAGTGATAGGCATTTTTAACCTCTCTGTTAGATTTACCCTTTTCCTGTTAACTCTGCAGTCTGCACCATACATTCTGCCTATAAGTAGCATTTCTTGCAAAAAAAATTGTGTGCTTTTGCACACAAGAGTCTGTTACAAAGCTGAGGCCCAGTACCTTTGCAATATTGTATTTAATTAGCAATGCAACATCTTGTGAACTGAAAGAATAACTTAGAAGAAAAGGTTGAGAGACCCAAGGCTCTAGTTGTTTTATCTTTTGTACTGGTCTCTTTTTGTGCCTTTCCTGTTGCATTTATTTGTTTGGTCGGGGGGAGCTGGTGCATGGAAATAGCCATAGTTACAAATTCTGTGAGGCCAGTGTGGGATACAAACAATGCTATTGCTTTTCTTGTTCTCTAAAAAATCCAGTGATAGTTTTATCACCTTGTCATCCTACTACAACTATTTTTTCTTTTGCCTGAAATGACAGTTTGATGACATTGGATCGCATGGGACGAAAGTTATAATCTACAATTTATGGTTCAATGATGATGGCCATGCAGAGCTAGATTTCGATTCTGATCCTGAGGTAAACAATGCCCTTTGTATTTTTTATTTTCTTAAATACCCTTAGAAATGTTCTAGCACATGGTCTCAAACTGGGTGTCCTTTTTTGACTTGGTGGTAGCAGGATATTTGTATTAGTGGGGATATAAAAAAAATTGACACATGCCCTTCCTGGATGCTCATAAATGAACAGCACATTGGTAACAGATTCCAGTACTCTCTCCGGGTAAGCCTGTACAGGAAACTTTCTTGTGAATTTGATTAAGAAATCAAAATTTTCTGAGTGTTGTATCCTTTTGCTCCATAGGTTTACATGTCCATCTTGTACTTGCGGATACCAGAAAGTTTCAATATAACCCTGCGAGGGAAAGTTGTTGAGCACCACAGCATTGCCTGTCATCTCAACTTTCCACAATGTATCTTGTATAAACCTCTAACTGGAGAGGTTGGTCATGCTGAATCTGTATAAACTCCTTATTTTGTATGACTTAATTTTTCATTTAAAAGTTCTGTTTTGTCTAATTATCCTCTTGGGCACTGTCGTACTTAAGACACATATACATATAAAAGTTAACGATGATAAACAATCTTTATAGCAAGCTCTACCTATTATATAAATCTGTTGACAGAAATTTTGTTGTTGTAAAGATAATTGCTGTTTATATTTTTAGTGGCTTTCCCATGCAGGGTCAAGTTATTACTACTATTGGATTTGATAAAGAAGCTCCACTTGTAAAGTTACACGGGTTTAATGTATACCACAAAAATCGTTTAATTCGAGTACGTATTTTAAGAAGTCTTCTATTGGCATTTTGGCGCTATGTGTGTATTCCATTTTTCTCTATAGTCCGTCTGGATATTGTTACTGGCACTTCTTGTTAAGCACAAGTACATCTAGTGTGAGTATCTTAAGAAGTATGGGATTTCTATTGGCATTTGGCTCTATGTGTGTATCCCATTTTGCTCTATAATCTCTCCGGTTTATGTTACTAGCACTACTTGTTAAGCACAAGTAATTTTGTGGTTTACAAATGGTGAAGTTACTTTGTATATTAACGGAAGCATAGGTGTGGATAGGACTCTACAAATATGACCTACAGTTGCAATTAAAAAAAAAAAAACACTGATGACTTTTTCACCATTTATCTACTGGCCAAGGGGTTTAATGACATTTTCACATTAATGACTGGATAGAACTTGGGAATTTAAAAAAAATATAAAATGCCAATATATTTTTAGTTATCCTATACCTAATGTTTTTGCAATGTTATTTTGGCTTCTACTCTACACTTGTTCATCTCCTTCTCTCTCTGTCTTTTCTATTTAAACAAATAAAATATATCTGTTACAATAATATAAATCAATTATAATGTTTTACAAGGTTGCATAGTTGTATTTGCCTTATTCTCTTCCTTTCCAGCCATTTTGGCAGGTCTTGAGGTCTACACAAAATAGTAGTAGGGGGAGGGGAGTTGTGGGTAAGAAACTGTTAACTACTTGTTTAGACTTTTTTTTTTTTTTCCACGTTGCATAAAATTGGTCTAACTAATTATTTTATTGTTAGGTGTTCTGGAAGCAAATTTTATTAAACCGACTCATAACAAACAAGATTTTGAAGCTACTTCACTTTTTATGAAACTTGAAGTTCGCTTGAAGGACATGATATTGGAATACTGGTAAGCTATTTGTTCTTCTGGGTGTCTATGCAAAACATTTATTATTTATCTAGTTATGCTATTAATTGTTGTTTTACTTGTTTGCTCTTCTCGTAGTCTTGCTATGTCTATTACACTGGCTGGCTCTTAAGACGTCAATGGGATTTTTGTACAACCCATGAAAAAATGACTTTTTAGTAATTTACGTAGTATTTAGAAAGTATTGGTACTTCATTTGAAATTAGTTTGATTTTTTTACTAATAAGAGAAGTCGTGTGTAGGGTGCTGCAAAGCTGGTTTCTTTTGTTTTCTCTTATTTAGTTTGTGGCTTCTTAACATAAACGGAAATTGTCTGCATTTTGGACATTATTGAAATCTGTCAGGAATTGTCATTGTGGATTAGTTGGGTATCAACAGGTGTACAAGAAACCTAAAGGGCCAACGAAAGCACAAGTTTCAAGTGGTGAACAACTTTTTCCATTTAAAGATCCTTCCATTGCTGTTTGTCATTCAGAAGTGGCACCAGAGAGACCTGAACAATCAAATCCGAATTCCCAAAGCGGATATGGCCAAGGTAACTGTTGTAATCATTTTAACATTCTTGGTAACCATTAATCCAGTACTTGAGCCTTGAGTTAAAGCAGGATCATATCTGAAAAGGAAGGAACATGGTGATTTTGTGGAAGTTGAAAAGGTAAAAAGGCAGGCAGTGAAAGAAGTCAATGTAGCTGATCCTTGGCAGAATCAGGGTATTCAGGTCTGTGTAGGCAACATAAGTAAGAATTTTTATTCTTGTAAATTACTTTGTGTCCTCTTTATTTTGCTAGTTTTTCGTGTATGCCTAGACTATTTCCAGAAATTTCAGGGACATCCTCTAGGATATCATTTTTGTTGCAATGTCTTTTTTCTTTCTTTCTAGGATTGTGGAGGCATACACTGCAAAACTTGTCAAATACAGGAGAGGTCAATTTAATTTATCCCTTGCAGTGCTTCCACATTGTCCATTCCAGTTCAAAGCATATTGGCCTCTTTGTAGTCAACTTCAATTTAATTTATCTGACATAGAGAGCTCCTAAATTAACTGCCTTCTGTCTTGTTTTGTGCATTATAGGAAGGCGTTTTTTAAGAACTGTTTTATGAGCAAACACATGATTTATTTTCCCTTCTTTAAAGAGTATTATACAGCATTGTGCTAAGTTATTAGCATTTTTTTTTTACTCATTTGCTTGCTTTAAAATAGTTTCCATACTCTGGTGTGCCTTAATTGTCACCTTTTACTCTTAAAAAATCATCATGCGGATTTTTTTCTTTCTATTATGCCCTTTTGTAGCTTGTGAACGCTCTTGGACAACAGCTGAAAGATCAAGAAGCCATGCTTTTGATACAAGAAAACAAGAAGCTCCTCGCAAGGTGAGTTCAGGGTTTATGGTTTATCAACATTTTACTTGGCCATGTAGTTCAGGTTTGTTGTATGAAGGATCTGTACATTTTGAACTGTTTTTTCAGATGCTTGGAATATGAAAAGGAGGAGGAAGAACTTCTGCTCAAGGTACTTAAACGGCCACCCATAATTACAGGCTCCCATAATTCTTATTTGATTTAAAATGTTGGCAGCTTGGTTCTAATTAGTTGAATTTTTTTATTTTTTTTTGGTCTTGATTAACATAATCCTCATATATTTTGAGCTCCTCATTGAACATGTTCCAAAAATCCTACTTGGGTTTTTAGAGTTTTGGCTTCATATTTATTACTCATTTGCATTTATTCGCAAAGCAAGTGAAACTACACTTCTCCCCTTTTGGAGGCAATCAGCAAAGCAACTATATAGGAGGAGCAGAATGTAAATATCTCTGTGTTAGGAATGCATTCAGGTTTTTGGTGGCTTACAGGATGTATTTTGCATAGTATACTATAAGAAATTACTTTTGAATGCCGTAGAATTTGTTAATTTCAAAGTCTGAAACTCAAGTGCCCCTGCCACAGCCACACAATGCATCCTCGATATTCTCATTTGGCAAAACTGTGTTGCATCGTTCGAGTTAAAGCTTGTTTTAGGTTACAGCATTGCCATGACACAAACCAAGAAATATGGTGAGACTTATTATCTTCTGTTTGTGCAGGTGAATCAACTTAGCAGTGAAATAAAGAACGTTGAAAATGAATACTCGCGGTTGTCTACTGAATTACAGTCTTTAGAGCCAGCAAAGGAGGAAAAAGGTGAATATGATTATATATTAGTCTTTCTGTTACATTTCATTCATTTTCAAAAGCCATATTGTATTGATACTTGGCATGGTCAGCAGTTTGTGAATCACCAACGGGATTTTACAGCAGATCAGTTGTTGAACAACCACCAGGATTTTACAGCCAGATGAGTTGATTACAACAGAGAACCAGGAGGGATGGTGATTTTCTTTGTTGCCATATGGTGTAAATATGGAAAATCAGGCTTCATCTGTACAGGCTACGCCTGGTAATTTTTGACATATTCAAATTTGGGCTCTAGAAACATGACAATTTTCGTTGTATAAGCTGTGAACTTATGTACAGTCAAAAGGGGTTCGCTGTGTTGTTGCTGAGCATTTATGTAGTGTACAAAGTTACCAACCATGTAATCAAAGGTTCGCTTTCTTCTTGCCCTAAACTTTCAGTGTAGGAGTTGCCAAACTTTATATATAATCAAAGGTTCATATTCATTTTTATTTTTGTTTTTCTTCTTCAAAGGCTATGTTTGGAATATACTATGGAAATGTGAAAGAAATTGTATATGTAAAAGATTCTCTTCTTTGTTTGGAAGAGAATTATAAAAGGAAATAAAAAATATATATTACAGAAATAGGAACTTGCTTCTATTTTTTATGGAAAAAATTCTAGAGTATTATTCTATTCTAACCTGTCATGAATGGAATCCAAAAGATATAAGAAATGGGTAATTTAAACTTATTTGAATATTAGAGATGGTGATTAAAACTCAAATCATTATGTGCCGAAACTAATAATTATAGAGTATTTTATAATATATATCTTATATATTATAAAGGAGGAAACTTATATGGCAAGCTGCATTGTGTAAATATATTTTAATAGTTTTTAAATAGAATTTTAATAAAAAAATATTACAAATTTATATAGAATCCACCAATAATTATTATAAAAGATTAATTAAATAGACAACTTTTTTATATGACAAACAATATTTGCAACTTAAAATGTTTATACCATAAAGTGGTCTTTACGATGTTAGTACTATATCGAAATCATATATTTTGTAGGCTCTAATAAGGTGCAACATACTTTTTAAAGTAAGATTCATGGTTATTGAATTCTAGATAATTGGATTGAATCTTATAATTTCACAAAATCCAGTAATTATAAAAGGTTGGACTCATTTAAAAATGCAAATGCATCTTAGTTTAGCCTAGTTCTTTATACATTACACTTCATTTTAAATAATCCATATATTTTCTCTGAAAATTCATGTATGGTAATAAAGATAGAAGGTAGCTATTATCTCTATTCAAGAAAATAAATTTTAATAATTCAAATAAATGCTACCACAACAAAAGGCTTCATACACGACGGGAGAAACTCATCGTATAATGGGTTTTACACTACAATAATATATTATTGAATATGATAGTTTAAAACTGTCGCATTCGATGGTGAATATGATAACTTGGTATGTATGTATAACATCGAATCCACATGACAATCGACCTAGATACGACACACTAGTCCTACAACATAAACTTGACTGACGTGGCATGTTGACGACTAAGACAACGTGCGAAATTAGTCCTATGAAATGCCATGTGGCACTTTGTCAATATATACGACAGTCTCAACCGATTGCATATAATGCCACGTGACACATGAACTAATGGCATGAGTTTATTTTGATATATTAAAAACTACATGGACTGCTTTATTTTTGAATAAAATTTTAGAAGAATGTATTTGATATTGATATTGATTCTGTAAATAAAAATAAATAAATAAATAAATAAAGGGTATGACAACAATGGAAGGGAAATGTGAGGAAGAGCTTTAGATGGGTGGGTGGAAGAATATCGCAAGTGTTTTATCTTTAAAAAAAAAAAAAATAGATAAGTAGATGATGAAGTGGCAATTTTTAACACATTTTAAAAAATGACTTAAAATGGTACTATCTGACCTGGCATCGCTGTGTCATTGAAATTTTTTTCTAGAAAAAAAAAAAAAAAAGGCAAAGTCATAAGGGATTTGAAATTTGGGGAATAGAAATCAGAGCAAAGCATTCGTGAAATAAGGAAGAAAATAAAATTAAATATATTCACACTGTTTAAATTTTTCCTTTTAAACCTTAATTTTATGGAACAATGATACGTGTTAAGTTTTATGGTTACACGTGGCATTACATAAAGTAATATGATAGGTTTTATAAGAGCATTTTTAATGGAGCGTGAATTGCTAAAATTAACATGCCACATAAGTAAATATGGACATTGTTTTGAAAAAATACACTCTAATGGTAATGTTTGAAATGAATGTCAAGCTGACGTGGCCTAGACATTGTCAAGGAGAATATCTACTTCTGGATGCTCTATCAGACATTGTCAAGTTGCTTAAAAAGTAAAATTTACCTTAAAAATCTAATTTGTTCAAAATTAAAAATACTTAATAAAATATATAATTAATTAATAACCATAAATAATATTTGTGCACGTTACTATTAGAGAACAATTTTTAAATTGAATGTATATTTATGCCACGTAAATTTAGACAGTGTCTATTTCTATGCCACATATATAGCAATCCACATTCACTATTGGAGATGCTCTAAGGCTGTGGTATCAAACTTAGTCTAATACAATAAACATTAAGGGAAATTTTTACAGTGAAGTTTTTAGTTTAACTTTTAAAAATATTACATATTATATATTATATTAAATATTATTTAATATAACCCATATTATTTATTATAAATTAAAATTATTTATTATAGATAAAATATTAGATATAATAAATTAATATTATTTATTATAAATAAATATTAATATAAAAAAATTATATTTAAAAATAAAAAATTTATGCTTCGGATACGCTTCAAGAGAATCGACTCTACGTTTAATGGATTGTTTTTTTTTTTTTTTTTTNAAGAAAATATTTATCTGTAGCGAATTTATAGATTCAGAAATTATCTAATAAGTAGGTCAAACTCATGCATATCTTTTCAATCCAGTAAGAGTTCATATTGAAAATTCAAATCACTAAAAATATCATTCTCTTTGTGTAATAGCAGCGGAGATAAACATTTAAATTTAAATAGAACTACCAAAACTGAAATTTCAACTTTCATATTTATAAATATAAAAATTCAACGACTTTTACTACCAAGCTACAATATCAATCCGTCTAACGGATTGTTGTTATGACAAATTATTTTAGTCTTGCTCATCTCCGCCTCTCACTTTCTACCGTTATATTTTTAGTTAATACGGCGAAGACCCTTTTTTATTATAGTGATAACACACGATCGTCATCACGGAGATCTATAGGATGCACAGAAATCATATGCAATGCATGTCACAAACGCTAAAAATCTCCAAACAAGATAAGATCGACAGAACAAGGCAAGTTGTATATTTTCACCAAAAAATTAAAAAAAAGGGCAAGTTGCGTATTTCTTTAATATTAGGGCAGCTTATTCTACACTCTCCAAAGCACCACTCTTGTAGCCTGCCAACCTGCCCGTTGCCCGAAACCCTAGCTCTACTCTACTACCACCAAATTTATGCGCTGGAACATCTTGCAGATCCCTTTATAAAAGCCCTCTTCATAATCTCTTCTTTCCATTGGCCTCCTTTTCTTTTTCTTCTTCCTCTTCTTGTTCATTGTATAGTATCGTGTTGTAACTTATGTGTTCTTTGTTTACTTTCTTGGTGTTTGGTTTTTGGCAGCTTAGTCCATGATAACCAAGATAGATATTATTATTTGTGAAACTTTGTTTAATTTTGAGTGAGAAAAATGAGATCTTGACAAATGGGTTTGTGAATATAGAGCTTGATTCAAACTGGGTAAGCCTTCCTTTTCATATATTTTTTATTTTTATTTTGTGAAGTAGTGTTAAAACTGTTTTCAATGTTAACAATATATATATATATATATATATTTATTTTTTTTCTCTTTTACGTGCAAAAAACTTCCATCCGCATGTGAGATAACTTTTGGGGAGCATAGCGGCCATATTTTGCACAGATCGACTGAAAAATTAAGTACTTTTTTTGTGTGTACTTGATAGCTGCATTAATCTTTAAGGGGTTTTGTCTTTATTTCTACAAAATCTCTTTCGATTTGCCAGCAAACATATATAATAAGAGGTGAATCAAAAATCAAAAACGTTTCAGAAACGTTTTTGATTCGTTGTTTTTATTTTATTTCTCTTTCTGACTGATTTTGAATATCAAAAAAATGAAAACGTTTTTTAATTTCGTATATGGGAAAGATTGGTTTTTCCAAGTATGGTAAATGCAGCAATATGAAATCTGAAAGCGACCTCAAAAGTGGAAAGGGAATTGTCAATTACTTTCAGATCTGTTTTGCTGAGCAACCAAAATACTAGTCAATAGTGGGCCATTATCATGTTTTGGATTCGTAACAGGTTTTTAGACCAAGTTGACTAGGTCGTATCCATTGAGTTGGACCATACAAATTTGAAAACGGCCCATTTTTGCTTGTGTTTGGGCCCATTTTGAAAATACTAGATATTTTTTTATTCCAATTTTTTATTTTTTTTTAAAAGAAGGGAAACAATAGATAATAAGTGGAGCTATACTCAAAAACAGTAGTTTGTTATTAGAATTTTCATATAAAAAAAATAAAATATAATTAAAATTAAAATTTATTGGATAACCTATACTCATCAACAGTAGTTTGTTTTTTATTTTAATTATTCAATTATATTTTATTTTAAAATATTTTTTGAAAGCTTAACAATTAAAAAATATGCTAATAATTCCATTAATGCATACCAACCCAAACAAATTCTGATACCCAGTATAAAATGATACTCAGTGTTGAACTCGAAAGATGTTTGGGGCTACCGATCGACCTAAGGTAAATTTATCGATTCTGCAAAACAAGAACAAAAAAAAAAAAAAAGTTATTTTGTTGGTTTGTTTTTTGGTTAATAAGTTTTTTGTTTTTTGGTCACCTTGAAAAGCCCCAAAATCGCATAATAATAATAATGATAATTTGATTTTCAAAATGGTAGAAAAATGTCTCAAGGCAGGTGGAGAATTCGACATATAGCCAGATTCCTCTAGTAAAGGCATTTCTGTATCTGATTGAGGAATTGAATCAAGAAGAGGGGCAATTTTTTCCTATGTATCAGTTATCCCGAACACGAATAAGATATCCCCACCTTATACAACTGAGTCTTTGACATACCGAAAGAAAAAAAAAATGGTTATCAATTCCGCAGACTTATTATGGCAGAAGATGTTATGGCAAAAGAAGATTCCACAATACATGAAGTTTTCCAAAAATTGGAGGTATCCACGCCCAAAGGAACAGAAAGCTCCGCGTCGATAGGAAACAAAGAACAGGAACCCAGAAATGGAAGTGGAAATAATTCTAACCAAAACATAGGCAACTGGTTGTGGGAGAGAGCTGCCCGTAGCAGAGGTCTTGTTTCACCGGCAGACAGAACTATAGATAGATACTGTAAAATCGTGGACAACCTTCAAGAAGACAACAGTATATTCATGTGATCGAGGAGGCAGCCTTTATCATGCTCCTTCCTCATCCATGAAAATGATCTCATGGAATTGCAGGGCCTAAAAAATCCGGACACTATCAACTTCCTCAAAGCCTTGGTCAGGAAGCACAAGCCATACTGCTTATTCTTCATAGAAACAAAATCAAACAACCAAAGGATGGACAAGGTATGCCGAATTATTAATTTTACTAATTCGGTTGCTATAGAGGCCAAAGGTTTAGCAAGAGGTCTCCTGATATACGATGCATGAGAATCTCTAACAGAATCTTGAAATGTATTGTTCACGAAACCAATGGTTATTCCTTTTGGAATTGTTACACATCCCATGGTACCCCATATAGGAAGGACAAAAAAAAGTTTTTGGTCTAATTTAAAACAAGTTATCAATAAAGAGAAGAGGTCCTGGCTTATTATTGGCGACATAAAAGAAATTACTGATGAGACAAAAAAGTTTGGTGGCGGAGATATCTGGAAAATGCCACTATTTCTCAAGACTTTCTTGACTAAAATCGGAGAAATTGACCTTGGTCATCCAGGCAAATGCTTTACTTGGGATAACAGACAACGAGGAATGGCTTTAATCAGGAAACGCTTAGACTGAGCCATAGCTGACCATTTGTGGAGTTTCAAATATTTGAAAGTCACAGTGGAACACCTTTATCTGGAATGTTGTGATCACTGTCTGATTTTAATTAATACTAAAAGAATGGAACCATATCCGCGTAGACCTTTTGATTTTTTGAGGCTTGGACTTCGGACCCTTCTTGTCTTGACGTGATTGAGGAAGTCTGGAATGTAAACTGGAAAGATGGAATGGAGTGTCACCAATTAAGAAGAAGCTTGTTCAACACTACAAATGCTTTAAGGAAATGGAACAAAGAACATTTCGGGTTTGCCCAAGAGAAAATTAGATATCTGGAGACGGAAGTGGAACACATCCAATCCGAAAAGGTTGTTTATGATAATCAACAAAATTTGAAGGCTGAGTTGATCAAACAGCGAGCTTGACTAGAGTCAATTTTCAGGCAGAAATCTCGCGAGACCTGGTTAAAAGATGGGGATAGGAATTCAAAATTCTTCCATACAAGCTTGATAATAAGAAGGAGAAGAAATATGATCGCAACTATCAAAGAAGACAAAAGATGGATTCATGATAAAAAAAAAATATTAATGATTATTTCCTCAACAACTTCAGAAAGCTTTATCAATCTAGTCAACCCATTATTCTAGAAGAAGTTACCTCTCTTGGTGAAAATGTGGTCATAGAACAAGAGAATGCATTAATGCTTAGCATCCTTTCTGAAGAGGAAATTAAAGGGTGCATAAGGAAAATGCATCCCCTCAAGAGCCCGAGTCCGGATGGGTATTTAGGCATATTTTATCGGAACTATTGGTGCATTGTCAAGGAAAGGGTCATTAACTTTGTGCAAGAATGCTTCCGCCTTCAACACGTCCCTCACAACTTTAATAAGACCTTCATAGTGCTAATACCCAAGTCGAAAAATCCTACCAACTTCAATCAGTACAGACCGATTAGTTTATGCAATTTTGTTTACAAAATTGTTTCAAGAATCTTAGTGGACATGATGAAAGGTGCTATGGGCAAGATTGTGTAGCATAAGCAATGGGCTTTCTTAGAAGGCCGATGGATTGGTGAAAACACCATTCTAGCTCAGGAGGTTATGCATAAGATCAAGAAACACAGAAGCAGTAATGGACTAATGTGCATCAAGGTCGACCTCAAAAAAGCTTATGACCGTATTAAATGGGACTTTTTGAATATTGCATTGCAGACTTAGGGCTTCTCCCCAGAGATCCATAAATTGATTCACAGCTGCGTTTCTGCGGTTCAATACTCGGTTCTAATTAATGGAGGCTTATCCAAAACATTCAGCCTAGGCCGAGCTCTTAGACAAAGAGACCCATTGTCCCCATACCTATTCATTTTGTGCTCGGAATTTCTCACGAGATTGTTCAAGAAATAAATGGTGATAAGTCCAACATTCTTTTTTCAAACAAAATCAAGAGAGAATAAAGAAAGGCTATCAAGAAGATTCTTGGCTTCCAAGAGATGACTATTGGCTCCTTGTATTTAGGGAATGCTTTAATCTTCTCAAGGAACAAGACAAAGGAATTCAGTCGGCTAAAAGACAATCTAAACTCTAAGTTAAACGGCTAGAGCCGAAACCTTCTGTCCAAAGCTGGAAAGGTGACTTTGATTAAATTAGTGCTTCAAGCCATTCCCATTTATACCATGTCAACCTTCAAAATTCTTTCAGGCATTTGCAAAGATATGGATGGGATAGTGAGAAGATTTTGGTGGGAAAGTGACCCTTCAAAAAGGAATTTTTTAGCCCTTAAAAGCTGGGACAAGTTGTGCAAACCGAAAAAGGAGGGAAGGCTTGGATTTCGTCGTTTCAAAGATATTAATACTGCTATTCTTGCCAAACTAGCCTGGAAGATTGCAGGAAGGGAAGTCTCTTTGTGGACTGATATTTTGAGAAGAAATTACCTAAAAGGAAAATCGTTTTTTGAGCATGTTAAATCAAAAGGTGCCTCTTTTGGATGGCAATGGACAGCTCTCGTGTCTTTCTTAGGAAATGAGCATGTTTTAGAATTGGCAATGACCTAAGCATTAACATTTGGAAAGACCCTTGGATCATGGATCTTTTAGACAATAACCTCATTGCCATAGAATGGGTGAATTACAAAGGGATGGAAAAGGTCTCTGGTCTTAGAAAGGTTAATGGGCAGGGATCTGGCAAACACACTTCCAACTAAGGAAATTTTGTGTTCAAAAATTGGGTCTAATTGATTCGGCTTGCAATATTTGTGGTGTTAACGTGGAATTTATTTTTCACCTGCTTAAAGAATGCACAGGAGCTAGAGCCATTGCTTTCAGTAGCTCTAGGAGGGCTAGAATCGATCACTGGCCTAGGAGGAATATCAAAGAGCTCATTGAATATTGTCTTGATCCTCTTCCTTCTCTGTGGAAGGGATTCACTGACAAGGAGAGTTTCACTTTATTTGCTTTCTCTCTTTTTTACAGCTGCTGAAGGTTTCGCAATGACTTGCTGTTTTCTGGTAGCCCCACCATCATAACGGGGCCCATAAGTTGGATTCTTTTGTTGATGATTATATTAACATGTTGAGGTATTGCTCTTTCTTTGATATATGTCCAGAGGAGAAGTGGACTCCTCCTCCAACAGGAGTCTGGAAAATAAATTGCGATGCGGCTTTCAAGAATGGGGTGGCGGCCCTTGACGTGATGGTCATAGATGATTGTGGAACTCTTATTGAGGCTGTTTCTAAGAGCTACTATTGTAAGTCTGCCTTTGAGGTAGAACTGAAAACTGTAGAGTGGGCCACTACTCTAGATGCTAGTAAAGGATGGAGGAAGCTGATTTTCGCCACTGACGCACATGAGGTGGTGAACAACATTAGTCTGATACCCAAACAGCAAGGATGGATCTTAAAAGAGGAAACTACAAACATCCGAGCAGCCCTTCACCAAAACAACTGGAGTTTAATTTGGAATAATATATCGTCAAACCGGCTGGCCGATGAGCTTGCCAAACTGGCATTTGCTTTAAAGAGCAATCTGTTTTTCTCTTCGCTTGATTTAAGTTGTCTCCAGGAGACTTTTTGTAGTATTTATGCTTCGGAGATTGTTGTAGGCTCATCCACTTTGTTGTGATCCTAGTTTTTGGGTTCTTTTTTGTGCTTAATAGAAAGTCACCTTTTATAAAAAAAATAAAAAAGTAAAATAAAATAAAATAAAAATTCGCAGACTTATTGCTCTAGTTCCTTCCCTGAATTCCTGTTGCTTGGTCACCTTGAAAATCCCCAAAATCACAAGAAAAAAAATAAATAAGAAAATTAATTTGATTTTCAAAATTGCAAACCAAATTCTTAGGACAGGCAGATAATCCAAATGAAACAACGGAGCTAAAAAGGTCAAACATCCATCACTCATCACCATATATAATTATCAAAATCTTTGTCTATCATCCACCAAATATGAAAAATCCCAATAAATTAGTTGTCTCTACATCCTTTCCAAGTGCATGATTTTTACATTTCAATACCATAATCTAACAATCCGATAATAAAATCCATTACAAGTTTTTGTGCTATAAAGAAATTCAGATTCGTCCATATTGATAACACCGCCATAAGCATATAAAATATCAATCATGAAATAATAATAATAAATAAATAAATAAATAAAATAACATCCCATAAAATCTAATAATTTTCAATAGCCTGAATTTCGTACTCATAGATATGCAAGCACAACATACATACATGAAAATCATGTCTACCTCAACAAGGAGGAATCCAAACAACAATCGCATCTGGTATAATCCTATAAAGTTTTGTTTTAACTAAAGATTAGTAAAATTCTGAGAGTAAAATGGAGAAAGATGCTAAACAACATTACGCACTTCAGCGGGTTGTAGCGTGCTATTCTCCATCAAATAGTAGGTGATGTCCATTGTAGTAAAATCGTGTATATATATATATATATATTCTAAAATAAGAATATTTTTACTTTATTAAAATAAAAAACTGTTATTAGTGATAGTTTTGAAATTTTCGTCATTGATAATAATATTTAATGACGATATTTTTAAATTTATCACTAAAAAAATATTTATTATTTTTATTTTAATAAAATAAAGATATCTTTATTGTAGATATAATATATATATATGTATATATTCTAACCCCCAATGCCTAAATCGAAGAAAACAAAAAATAAAATAAAAAATAATTTAATTTGATTTTCAAAATCGTAGAACAAGATCCCAGGTCATTAGGGAATCTAATATATAGTCTCCTCTATAAAAGACACCATTAATTCGATCATGGTATCCGATTGGGAAATGGGGCATTTTTCTCCTCCGTATCAATTACTTTGACCTTAAACTGGATACCCTGCCTAATACAACAAGCTTTTTGACATAGCGGATTCTCAGCCTCCCCAGACAAAACTATGGGATAATACAATTCAACTATCTATGGATGAATAATCGTGAATGGCTCAATCAGATGGGCAATTGCTCATACCTATTAAGGTCTCCACCATCACTTTGGTGGAAGACACAGACCATGGGAACAAAAGTGAGATTAACATCTTTTGAAATTTCTTGTATTTTTAGCCTTAAGAATTGCAGGTGCCATGGAAAATAAGGCATTAAAAGATTAAAAAAAATGACAGTAAGTAAAAGATAAATGGGAGAAGAAAAGAGATAGAGAGAATTATACTAAACAGGTAGACGATGACGACGATTGAAGGCATGAACTAAATTGGAAACAATAATGGCGACTAAATCTAGGTTAGGAGGAATTGGGGAAAAAACATTGAGAGAAGCAGATATGGGAGGATGGCTTGGTATGCAGTGAGAAAATTATCTTTTGTAGACGAAAGACCGATGATTGGCATCCGTGGCCAAAACAGGGATGAGATAAATTAAGAGAGGAAAAATTGTTAATACTCAATTTTGATACAAAAAGCCTAATAGGCCCATTAGATCCGAATTCATTTTTAAATTAGCAAAATATTTTTTTGCATAAAAAGCAAAATTTTGTCTCAATATATTTGTAGAGCTTTTGATTGGAGATTAATTTGGTTGACACAAACTTTGCGATATATGCTTAACTTCACTTATTTTATCAAAGGTGACCCACTTAAAGATTCTTAACCTACAATGATTAAATAAACTAAATTAAATTAATAAGCAGTATTTTTTTAAGAGACAAAATTCATGCAAGATTAGAGCTCATCTACTCTTATGGTAATCCAAGCCCACACTTTTATTTTAGCTCGAACCTTGAGCCCATTATATAAACTTGACCTAATTTTGAAAACCCAACTTTAACCCATTTTGTCTTGCTCATTAGCCATTACTATTGAACAAAAGAGGAAAAATTGTCTTTGGTTCTTTTCCATTGCTACCAATGGTCAATGAGGTTTTATATTTTTATGTTATCATGCATGGATGAGCATTTTGACTGATAAAAAGGTTCCCGAGCAGCTTCCATGAGTCCTAAAAACTGAGTAATGTTCAGATTCTCTAAGTGCACACGGTACTCATTCATGATATATTTGATGCATATTTCCACCAGCGATATTTCTTGTTTGTAGTAACATTTTAGTGCTAAGTCGCAAAATCTTAGCACAAATTCTACTTGCTACTCTAATGTCCTTTGTCATGTATTGTTCAGTTGAATGATTGCTACTTGCTCCTCATTCTGGAAATACTACTTCCAATAAAAGCTTCCAGTTATCTCACCCTAACTTTTGATGGATCTAGGAGCAAGTGACATGTATCAAAGTATATGCTCGTTCTGTGGGAGACTTAAAGAATTCTCTTGAATGGAGGCGTGGAATTCTCACATGTGCTCCAAGCGAGTCAATGAAGCAACTAATGTGTTCTATTGGATTTCCCTTCCTTCAATCGAACAAGGTGAAATGTGGAATGTCATATCCTGCTGGATACGACCTTTGGAGTGTCTCCAGTAGGTATGGTGGTCGCTGGATCAACTTCAAATCCTATTCTAATAGCTTGTGCAGCTTTTGTTCCAAGAGCTTGAGTACATCAGTATGCGTCAAGAAAATAGAATCATTATGAGGTTGCTTTTTCTCCTTTTGAGTACTGGAAGGTTCTTCTGCTGAAGAGACATCTAAGTGAATAGGTTCGTTGTGCAAATTCTCTTGATACAAATCAACTAACATTTCTTGATTGTCCTAGAGCTCCAGGATGGCGTTCACCATGTATGACATTGTAATATCATTTTGAGCAGCTTTTTCCTTTCAGTTGGTCCCATAGCTTTGGTAGGAATTCGTATACATTTCCCCTTCATTTACTGCACTTTGCGTTCTCACGTTCTTTGGTGGCATCTTCAATTCTTAGTTTGCTCTTTTGGTTTCCCATTGGAGTTGCCAAATGTTGGGGTCAAATGTGTTTTACAGGCTTCGTACGAGCACTTGGATTCTTTAGACTTCACACGTACGCCTAGATTAGGCCAAAATTAAACATCCTTCTTTGTTCTCGGACAAGTCCCCTTCCGAGTCCTTGATGCATTTTGATGAACCAAGTCAAGTGTCTTCCAAGTCAATGTCTTTGGTAGTACACCTAGTCACAAATCTTAAAGAAAAACTACCACCCAAAGATAACAAAGAGGATAAAACTTAGCTCTCAAAAGAGTTAGTTAGCACATATAGGAACACATACCAAAAGAAAAATATCAATGTAACTTTATAATAATAGTGAAGCAAAGTGAGAAGAATGATTTTAGAAGTAGGAGGGGAGCAAACTTTTTAATATACTTTATGAGGGAACAATTTTGGAAGGATTTTAATATGTACGATTGGACATCTCTAGGAAATACTAAGGCTTGAATTCATGATACTCTCAATATCCTACAAGTGCATTAGTATATAGAGGAAATAGCAAAGGAGAAAGACTCCTTTAAATAGGCCATCAATCCTTCCTCCAACCCCTCTCTTTGCCCATTTTTTAGTCTTTTGTCTCTTGAATAAAAATAATATTTTAGTTATGATAATGAACAAAAAAGGATAAAAGCTTAGAAAAGGGTTTTAATTCCTTAAATGACAACTGATTAGCTAAAATCTAAGAGATTTTCCATGCAAGCTCCTCTTAAATAAATCTAATGGACAATCGAATTGGTTGATCTTTTATGTTGAGAGAAGGCAAAATCTCTCCTTCTGCCATGCCTTTTCTAAGATTATAATTTTATATTTCAATTTTTTTTCAAATACTATGGACCATGGTGCATGGAAAGAGAAAAAAAAAATGTGAATCATAAATTGTTTATGAAAAAATGCAAAATAAAGATTAATTATAAAGAGTACTAACGGAGTTGGATAAAAAATTTCATTCTTTTATCTTTTAAGATTCTTCAAAATATTTTTTAATTTAAAAATTATACTATTTAAAATAAAAAGTACTGTAAAAAATGTTCTAATATAAAATAAAAAGTTAAAGTTATAAAATAAATGAATAAATAAAGAGTGACATTTGTATAACATGAACACTCTCTGAATTTCATAAATAAATAAATCTTCTAAAATCGAATTTGTTAAGGAAAAATATTTGGACTATTGATCTTTAACTAAGAAATTCATCATAAGGGCCAAACAAAAATGGTATTGAGAATTAGGATAGACACAAACTGATCTGGTCCACTAAATTGATCTAAACTAAATCTAACCAAACAACTATACATATATTAATTTTTAATTATTTTTTTTATAACTAACTATATCTTTAATACAGTTTTATGTTATTAAATTATTTAATTTAAGATATTAACAACATCAAAGTCAAATTATTAAAAAATTATAACTTTTAAAAAATTATTTAAGAATTTAAAAAATAATAAAATAATACAATAATGAGTCAGAACCCAAACTAACCAAAGCAAAGCGAACCAATGAGGGCCGATTCACTTTAATAGTTTAATTCAATTTGATTTATAAAAGAATTTATAAATAATCGACCGTATCCTATCGAAATTTATCTATATTAAGTATATCATACTTTCAATCATGTTATATTTACAGTCGCACTGTATATATAGAGATAAGCTTTTTTTTTTGTTCACCAGATAGAGAAAACACTCACTAGGAATGGTAATTAAATATATAGAGAGAAAATGTAACATCTTAAAAACTTAATTAATGATTAGAAAAATAATTAGAGTTAATTATATTTAATAATAGAATTTATAACACTAATAATATAAAGAAAATATTTATTAGTGAAATAAATATTGTTAATTTTAAAGTTTAATTTAAAAGAAATAAAAAAATTTAGAATTAAAATTTGTGAATTAGTATGTTAATTAGAGTTGGTATAAGAAGAAAAAGAAAATGAAAGTAAAAATAAAAATGAAAAAATAGAATAAAATAAAATAAAAATGACAAAATGACAATTTTGCCTTTGGAATTAAGTGAAATTGTGAGAGGAATGAAGAGCAAATTTGGAAAGAGGGGGAAAATATTTATATCTGGCCTTCTTCTTCCTCCTACCCGCAGCACTCATTTTTCTTTCCTCCATTGTTGAGTCGGTGAAGCTTGTGAGAGAAAAACTTCAATCCACTTCAAATCTTCTCCAAATCAACATTAGAAATATGTTATCTATATGTTTTAGGGCCTTTTAAACACTTTGGTAATGTTTGTTTTAACCAAAAGCCACTCTAGGTGTGAGTTTTGGAAGTTTAGCCAAATTTCTTTCTCACCGGATTTTGAGAGATTTCAGCTACCTTTCGCCGGAATATTTGTACCAAAAGCTTCATTTCTCACTCTTTTACAAAACCCAAGTATTGGAATTAAAGATTAGTGAGCTAGGTTAAAGATTTGACAAAAATGATACAAATGGAATTTTTGGATTTCTGGAGAAAGTGTGAAATTTTGGCTCCAATTGAAGGTAAATCATGTTTTCTATGCTTAATTACATTGTATAATGATAAACATTGTAGTATAGAGTTGGAGAATGGAAATTTAGGGAAATTTGTGAGTGTTTGGAATGTGTTTTGATGAATTTATGATGATAGATTAGGAATTGTGATTGTAGTTAATGTAATAAATTATAATTAAGAAATATAGAGGAATTCTGAAGGTTGATTTTATATTTGATTGAGAGATAGTAATTTTAATTAGAAAATTTAAGTGGATGATGATATAAATTTAGTTGGAAATTTAATTGTGATGAAGATTAAGAATAAAAATTTAGGTATTAACCTCTAAAAATCATTTGGGTATAAATATAATTAATAAACCTATGTTATTAGAGAAAAAATTGCATAAGTATGAAAATAGGTAATAAAAAGGGGGTTTTATTTTACATTACAGTAATGAAATAATTGGTAATATTATTTTATTGTATTACTAGAGGAAGGAATTACTCTGGTCGAACGACAANCCATCCAGGCGCCTGGGCATTGCACCTGGGCTGCACTGCCTTGCTGCCAACGTCCAGTTAATTACGGTTTTGCCACCGCTTCTTTAGTTTTTCTGTTTAATTATGATTTTGCCACTGTTTCTTTATTTTTCATCCCTTTAAGCTCAAATCTACCTAAAACATAAAAAAAATATAAATTAATTCATTTTAAGTGAATAAAACATGCTCAAATCAAGTATTAAGGTATATAAAATATATATAAATTACATCCCATCACAGGGCTTCCCTAGGAGGAGGTGGCAAGCATCCATCTCCAATACATCACACACTAGCTCATCCTTGTAATGCTTCCCTATGCTGAATTGAATTTTGCATATCTCTATGACCTTTACTTCATTTCCCTTTTTAATCCATCCAATGGAGTAGGGGCTAGGATGTTTCATTGTTTTCAGGTTTAACACCTTAACCAGAGTTTTGGAGACAATGTTCTCACTGCTGCCACTGTCAATGATGACTTCACACACTTTACCTTCCACTGTGCACTTGGTTTTGAAGATTGAATGTCTCTGTGGTTCTTGTGGCTGTTTGGGAGAAAACATCAGCCTCTGAACTATGCACAACAGGGGCTCACCACAATCTTCAGGAACCAGTTCAACCACTTCATCTTCAGTTCCCCCTTCAGCATCTTCAAACTCCCCTGCTTCACTTGTAATGGACTCAGCATTGTCCACATAGTTAAGGGTCTTCCTCTGGGGGCATTCATTGGACTTGTGGCCAAGCATGTTACACCTATAGCACTTTATTGGAAAGGCTTGTGGTAAGGGTTTTGGGGCTTGAAGTTGGGATTTGGGGGTCTAGGTTGTTGCTTTAACTGAGGGTCTGTTTGTTTTGGGAATGGTTGGGGGGAAGTGGTCTTTGGTTTGTCACTGTATAGGTCTGTCAAAGGTTTCCATTTGGAGGGGGTCTTGCTTGCTCCTCGGTGCATTTGCCTCTCAACTTTATGAGCAAAACTAATAGCTTCATCTAATGACCAGATAGGACTCAACTCTAATTTTTCTTGAATTGGAAAAGATAATCCAGTCACATATCGGTTAGTGAGACCAAATGGTGCTGGTGGTTGGGTAGCTTCATCAAAGAAATCACCCTCATCCTCAGAGTCAGAGTCTGGGACAAGTTGATTTGGGGGTCTGCGCGTGGGGACAAATGGTTGTGGTAGGCGGGGACGTTGAGGAAACAAGGAGTTTTCCACATCTATGTGGGGGGCTCGACTGTTGGGTGATGACTGGGTTGTCGGTGGGCGGATACAAGGGGTATCTTGTTCACGCGTTCTACCAACACTCAGATTCATTCCTGTTCCATTAGCAATCGTAGAGCAAAGGTTACGAATCTCACTGGTAAGTGTGTCCAGCTTATGCTCCACGCTCACCATGGTTGCCCTTAAGGCCTTCATGTCCTGTTCTTCTACAGCGACACGGCTACTTCCTTCACCGGAGTTTGACATCAGCTCGTGGAGGTTAACCAGGCTCTGATACCAATTGATGTAGGAAGTCAGTAAACAGAGGAACGACGCCTGAGCAAGACAAATTGTAAAGTTTGTTTTTAACAATCGGCAATGCAAAAAGCTCCGTTTCTCATTGATTTCACCAAAAGCTCCTCGAGCTTTACAAAAATGGAAAATACTGAAAATTGCAAAAACTGACGACTGCGAGCTGGCTCGTGTTGCTTTTGTGATACAGCTGACAACCAGACACGATCCTAACTAACTCTTGCCATGTGGAAAGCTGTGGAGGTACGAGAATCAACCCAATGATGACCGTACCCTCGTCGCCACGTTGCTGAGTTTACAGACATAGAACGACATCGTTCTTAAACAAAAGAAACTAAAACTTAAAACACTTAACTAAACGCTGCCGTTTGCAAAGCAAAAGAAACGGCCAATAGGATTTAAACTTCAGTAACGGTAACTAAGTCTTCTTCTCCATCAATTTTCTTAAAGGAACATCAGTTTTAAAACGAACTGAAAGGTCTTTATCTCCTGAGGAAGGAACAAAATCTCCCACTTCAGTTTTATCTAGTCTTGGTTCAGAATCACTGGGCTTCTCCAGCTTCAGATCAGCATAAAAGCTCTCCTTCATCAACTTTATGTACTACTGATAGCACTCTGGCAGTTTATCTCCTGGAAAGGAGAATGATTACACGACATCAAACTCTTCTGCAGAAGAAGGGAAAGGATCTTTGCCCGTCTTGGAGAATGTTTTGTGCACGGTATACTGATAATATCCGTTCAAGATTCTTTGTATATAAAATGATACGAAATGTTATTGTTGCTAAGATTCTGTCTGGTTTTTTTGTTTATCTGGACATACAGAATTTTGAGTCAGGTGCGAAGGACAATGTATAAGATAAAAGGTATAAGCATATATGCGGGTTTGAAATCTTAGCATGGTCATTCAAGTTGAGCACAAAACTGTAATTGTTCATTTTCCATGTAGTCTTATATGTTTAAAGAGTTTTTTTTTTTTTTTCTTTGTTGCAAATACTTGTAACTCTATTGTAGACTAATATTTTTGGTCAAATCAAACTCTGCTGCATAAAAAAAAAAAAAAAAAAAGGGTTCTTAAATTTGTCATGTCTTTGTTTCCTCCACTTTCCAATCATTTCTGTCTCATAGGACAAGGTACTCATGGAGAACTTTATTTTGAAATCTATGCAAGGTATCACCAACGAAAATAAGTCTATTCCATTTATGGTTATGTACCTTGTATGCAAACTCAATTAGTAATAGCATAGCAATTTTAAAAAAATAACAGAGTAAATTAAAAAAAAAATATATTAATTTTTGAAATAAAGTGATTTGTAGAATTCTATGATGTCTAATTGGTTTTTTGACTCCTCAAATAAGAACCTATTGTATGCACAGACAAAGAAAATTGGTAACTTTTAGTGACAGATCACCCAATTTTTGCACTAATTTTACTATTTCTTTAACTTTATATAGGGGTTCACTTAAGCAACAGCCACATCTAACTTTCTTACTTATATATCATACCTTCAATGTGGTAAGAAAAATATTTATGGGTTAAGACAATGTTGAGTTTTTTTTTTTTTTTTTTTTTTTNTTTTTTTTTTTTTTGTTTCTAAAAAATAGCAATCTACAAATATAGAGCTGTCCAAAAATATCCAAAAAAAAATCCAGTAACAAAAAAATACTCAGAAATACCAACATATCTGATTTCAAAATTATCTAGTAATCAAATGAGACAAGAAAAAACTAGTCAGGCAAGGTCGACTAGAACAAATCTGAAGGCGACTAGAGACTACGGCGACTATTTATGGTAACATTTCCAACTATAAATGGATGAGCAAGAAAAAAAAAAAAAAAGACTTATGTTGATGTTGACAGTCAACCGGACTTTGTCAACGCACATCAACAATTCACTTTTCCCTTATGCAGATAGACTTGGTATATATGTCTTTGGATGATATGAAGAAGAAGATGATAGAGCGGTACACTTGTTTGTGATAAGATCATGGAGACTGGAAGAAGAAGAACCTCTTCACCACTCATAGGCCTAAGCGTTGTCTTTCTTGTTTTGATGGTGTTTCATCAAACTAGCTATGCAGATCATCATCACTGCCCTCCATCTTCATGTGGAAAAATAGCCAATATAAGCTACCCTTTTTGTCTTCGAACCGATCCACAACACTGCGGGGATCCAAGGTACAATCTATCTTGTGAAAACAACAATCATTCCACTGTCTTATACTTGTATTCAGGAAAATACTACGTGGAGGCAATCAATTACAGTAACTACACAATCCGACTGGTGGATTTCAATATTGTTGGCAATAGTAATAATGGTAATTGCTCCTCCATCCGACGTTACTCTTTGTCCTATTATAACTTCAGTTACTACGATCCATATTATCCTCAGATACAGAGAAAAAATAGGAATAATTATAAGTATGTTTCAGAGGTTATAACTTTCTTGAAGTGTGAAAATCCGGTGGAGTCTCCTCTTTATGTACCAACTACTCCTCCGTGCATGAATGCAAGTAGCAGTGCTGCTCCTCTGTCCAAAGAGGAACATGGTTATGTGAAGGTTGGTAGTACAAATGCAGCGGAGTTAAAGGACTCTTGCCGTATAGAGCAGATGGCTATGATCGCATCTTGGCAGCAGGGAAGTTGGGAAAACAGCACCAACATTTCCTACATAGACATTCACAATCAACTTGCATATGGCTTTGAGCTTTCTTGGTTGCCACATAATTGCTATGTCAATGACTCCAACAACATGGCTCAGTGTGGTAAGGATGAGTAGAAACAGAATTTTTTTCTATTAATTTTTAATTTTGTTTTATGGAACATTTATATATTTTTCCCTCCAAGATTTACAATGGTATGAGCTAACAATATTTCTCTTTCTAATTTGTAGATGGACTGTCGATCATTTTCAAGATTTTGTACTGGAGTGAGGATCATCTCTCAACACACACACACACACACATATTGCTACAAAGAGTTTCAAGATAGTACTGCTTAGTATTTTTATATATTTTATTGCTTTTAAATTAAAACAAATTGCACTAGCATTACAGCTTTCTAAATATGAAAAACCAGATTCATGAGAGTTTTTATTTGTGAGAATTCTCTTATCCTATCGGACATTTAAAACTGCATGCACAAAAAGTAATTGATTCATGTTCAGTTTCGTCTTCTTTTTTTTCTTTTTTTGGGGCATCAAAGTTATTCACCTCTCTCACTGGGTTCTTTTTTGTTCTTGCAGTATTTGTTTGCCTCTACTACGGACTTCCCCTTTGCATTGGTAAATCATTGACTAAACTACCCTTTTTTCTCACATTAGCTTTATAAGAATTTATAGTCTTGTCAACTCAAAGTTTAAGTTTGGGAATAATTTTCCTGCACCTATGTTTCTAGGAGGGATATTCATACTTGGGATTCCATTTGTAATTGCATTTCTTATCTACAAATGGCGAAGGCGGCATCTATCAATGTACAACATTATTGAAGAATTCTTACAAACTAACAATAACCTCATGCCTGTAAGGTATTCATATTCTGAAATAAGAAAGATGTCTAGGGGTTTCAAGAACAAGTTAGGTGAGGGAGGTTATGGTTCTGTCTACAAAGGTAAGCTTCGCAGTGGACATCTTGTAGCAATCAAGGTATTAGAAAAATCTAAAGCTGACGGCCAAGATTTCATCAATGAAGTTTCTACCATTGGAAGGATTCACCATGTCAATGTGGTGCGACTGGTTGGTTTTTGTGTTCAGGGATAAAACCGTGCTCTCGTGTATGATTTCATGCCTAATGGATCTCTTGACAAATACCTTTTTTCTCAAGATGAAATTAGCGCCTTAGATTGCAAGACAATGTGTGAAATTTCGTATGGAATAGCTTGTCGTATTGAATATCTTCATCGAGGATGCAACATGCAGATTCTGCATTTTGATATCAAGCCGCACAACATTCTTTTGGATGAGAATTTTGTTCCAAAGGTTTCAGATTTTGGACTTGCAAGGCAATGCCCATTAGACAATAGCATTGTGTCTCTAACCGCAGCAAGAGGAACTATGGGATACATAGCTCCGGAGTTGTTTTACAAAAACATTGGTAGAGTTTCCAACAAAGCGGATGTTTATAGTTTTGGAATGCTACTGATGGAAATGGTCAGCAGAAGAAAGAATTTGAATGCAGTTGCAGAACATACAAGTCAAATTTACTTTCCTTCGTGGGTTTACAACCAACTCCATAAAGGAAATGACTTAGAAATGGGAGATTCAACAGAGGATGAATCAAAATTAAGAAAGAAGATGATTATAGTAGCACTGTGGTGCATACAAATGAATCCAAGTGATCGACCAGCAATGAACAGAGTCAAAGAGATGCTAGAAGGAGATGTTCAAAGTTTACTGATGCCTCCAGAGCCTTTTGTATGTCTACGAGCAGAGCCTGTAAATGATGAGGGGCTGAAATCGAATTCAGGATGCTCAACGACAGCTTCAAACTCCGAAGAGATCAGTGAGATTGTAGAACAGAATTCTCTCAAGACAGCTTCAACGACAGTTTCATCTTAAGAGATTGTAGGTTTATTGTTATTCAGATTGCTAAGACAAATATATTCTTTATCGTTTTACCCTACTTGTTTTAGAACAGAATTCTCATTATTGGTGTGATGAAACTTTGTATCAAATTGATCTTTTCCATTCTAGAAACAGAGTGATATTTATGTTGGGGGATGATTCAGATTTTTGTCCAATAAAAAACTGGCCTGGAATGT
The DNA here is from genome assembly GCA_003254975.1 of Ochetophila trinervis. Taxonomy (NCBI): domain Eukaryota; kingdom Viridiplantae; phylum Streptophyta; class Magnoliopsida; order Rosales; family Rhamnaceae; genus Ochetophila; species Ochetophila trinervis. Next base: position 51,042 of record QANX01001382.1, read on the forward strand.
AGAAACAATAAGAACTACATTTTTTTTTTAAAGTTTTAAAAGATGACAAAATGGAACTCAAAAGATTTGGTTTATTGCTATCTACAAGCAGCATGAATTTCCTTAATTTCCTTTCACAAAACAAGTTGGAAATTGGTATAATAACCATCCAAAATGTATTTCTTTACCACAGAGATCTTTATTTCCATGTTTCAAACTGTACTTGCTGTTTGCAAGTCAAGAAGCTCATGATTCTTTCATTCAAAACTGATGGTGAGGTTGCAAAGAAATGTGCAAAAGCCATTTCTGAAAGATGAGTTGTTATTATTATTAATTATTTTTTCGGGTATACAACAGTTTAACTCATTTTTTATTTGTAAAAGAATTTTGCTCTTCAAAGATGTGCAGACAGAGGGGAAATAATAATTACTGATTGCATACATAAATATTTTAAATTGGGTTCCTCTGGTTTACAATGTATAATATAATGAGAAGAAATAATCATAAGCTTCTTGACTTGCAAACCAGAAGTACAGTTTGAAACATGGAAATAATGATCTCTTTAAAAAAGAAATACATTTTGGATGATTATTGTTAAGAGTATGACCCAAGAGGAGTTCTAAAGAGAGGAAAACAACATATCTTTGCATAAAAGCCTCGACATTTCATTAAGAGTAAAACAGATGGTATATACAAGACCAGAAACAAAAAAAAACACCTACCTGATTACCCCTATTAAGCATCATAACATAGGCCACTAAAAACTGACAAAAAGATCAGCCAAAATAGGACGAAACACAAGGTACACTTAGTTTACTTGTTTCACATGTAACCAAGACACTTAACACAAAGCTGCTGATCCAAAATCAACCAGATTTGAACTAATCTGGTCTGCACAAAACATGTTTTCATCTCCAACCTCTCTGCTGCCATGTCAGCAGCCATGTCACAAAAAGTGCCACCTTCAACAATTATTATTCCAATTTCCAACTTGTTTTGTGAAAGGAAATTAAGGAAGTTCATGCCAACTTGTAGATGGAAATAAAGAAAATTAAGGAAGTTCATGCCTACTCTGTTTCTAGAATGGAAAAGATCAATTTGATATAAAGTTTCATCACACCAATAATGAGAATTATGTTCTAAAACAAGTAGGGTAAAACGATAAAGAATATATTTGTCTTAGTAATGTGAAAAACAAATAAACCTACTATTCTTATTCTGAATCTCTTAAGATGATTCTATAATCTCACTAATCTCTTCGGAGTCATCATCATTTGAAACTGTCGTTGAGCATCCTGAATTTGGTTTCAGCCCTTCATCATTTACAGGCTCTGCTTGTGGACATACAAAAGGCTCTGGAGGCATTTGTAAACTTTGAACATCTCCTTCAAGCATCTCTTTGACTCTGTTCATTGCTGGTCGATCACTTGGATTCATCTGTATGCACCACAGTGCTACTATAATCATCTTCTTACTTATTTTTGATTCATCCTCTGTTGAATCTCCCATTTCTAACTCATTTCCTTTATGGAGTTGGTTGTAAACCCAAGAAGGAAAGTAAATTTGACTGGTATGCTCTGCAACTGCATTCAAATTCTTTCTTCTGCTGACCATTTCCATCAGTAGCATTCCAAAACTATAAACATCCGCTTTGTTAGAAACTTTACCAATGTTTTTGTAAAACAACTCCGGAGCTATGTATCCCATAGTTCCTCTTGCTGCAGTTAGAGACACAATGCTATTGTCTAATGGGCATTGCCTTGCAAGTCCAAAATCAGAAACCTTTGGAACAAAATTCTCATCCAAAAGAATGTTGTGCGGCTTGATATCAAAATGCAGAATCTGCATGTTGCATCCTCGATGAAGATATTCAATACCACAAGCTATTCCAAATGATATTTCACACATTGTCTTGCAATCTAAGGCGCTAATTTCATCTTGAGAAAAAAGGTATTTGTCAAGAGATCCATTAGGCATGAAATCATACACGAGAGCACGCTTTAATCCCTCAACACAAAAACCAACCAGTCGCACCACATTGACATGGTGAATTGTTCCAATGGTAGAAACTTCATTGATGAAATCTTGCCCATTCGCCTTTGAATTTTCTAACATCTTGACTGCTACAAGACGTCCACTTCGAAGCTTCCCTTTGTAGACAGATCCATAACCTCCTTCACCTAACTTGTCTTTGAAACCCCTAGTCATTTTTCGAATATGCGAGTAGGAATACCTTATAGGCATAAGATCATCATTAGTTCTTAAGAACTCTTCGATACTATTATACATTGACAAATGTCGCCTTCGGAATTTGTAGATCAAAACTGCAATGACTAATGGAATCCCAAGTATGAAACACCTTGCTAGTAACAAAGCTGCAGGAAAATTTAGGAGAGGAGTAGAATATGATAATCACTAAACCTACAAGTTTTGGTTGAAAAAATCGCAGAAAATATTTCTTAACGCACATTGCAATAGTTAATTAGTGTCACAAATTTCAATGGTTTAGTATATATGATTTTCGGTCTCAAAATTATGTTCAAGTTATAAAATCATTGTCCCCTCTCAGCAGCCCAAAAAGAAAAATGGAAAAAAAGAAACAAGTATACACAAGGATGGGAAAAAAAAAAACAAAGGATTCTAATTCAATTCATGCATATATAGAGTTAAATTCTTAGATTACTCATGTTAGAAAAAAAATGGGAGTTGTAAGTTAAAAGGATTTACCGGGTATGGTGAGGCACACTGCAAGACCACAAAAAAAAGAAAAAAAAAAAAAGAGGTTAATAAATTATATGTCCAGAATAAATCAATCAAGTAATGACTTTGTGCGTAAAGATTTAAATATTAGCTGATATATAACATCATACAAATTCTCAAAATAAACTATCAAAATTAGATTTTTCATATTTTAAAAGCATTAATAAAATTATCAAGCAGCTAGTGCAGAAACTGTTTCTTCCTAGGACAGTGATAGTATATTAGGACGTTGAGACTTGAGAGAGATCAGGATCCTCACAGCCGCCAATTCCAATTATAAGAATAATTGTTTGAATAAATTTAGTGCCTACAATTAGAAACATAAATTAAGATTAATGTCACCAATATATGATATATCTTAAGAAAAAAGAAAGAAAGTTGTTTTGGGCTTCTACACATCCTATCCTTACAGTGGACCGTGTTGTTGGAGTCACTGACATAGCAAGGGTAATTCCAACGAAAACTTTTAGCAAAACTTTGCAGCCATGAAATCTCAAAGCCATATACAAGTTGATTGTGTATGTCTTTGTAGGAAATGTTAAAGCTGCTGTTTTCCCAAATTCGCTGCTGCCTCGATACGATCATAACCATCAGCTCTATACTGCATGAATCCTTTAACTCCGATGTATTTGTTCTACCAACCTTCACATAAGTAGTAGTTGTAGAACCACTACTATTAATGCATGGAGCAGTGGGTATGTAAAGAGGAGACTCAACTGGATTACCACATTTGATGAAAGTTATAGCCTCTGAAAGCATTTCAGAATCCAAAAATATTGCTTCTTTGCCTCTATAATTCCAAATTGAATATGGATCTTCCAAAAATGGTAATGGATACTTGCCGGAGAAGTTATATGCAGCTAAAGAGTAAAGAGGTATTGAGGAGCAATTAGCCTTGTCAATATTGAAATCCGCCACTCGAATTGTGTAGTTGTTGTAATTGATTGAGCGGACATAGTATTTTCCTGAATACAAGTATAGGACAGTTGAATGGTTGTTGTTCTCGCAAAATAAATAAATTTAGTGCCTACAATTAGAAACATAAATTAAGATTAATCTCACCATTATATGATATATCTTAAGAAAAAAGAAAGAAAAAAGAAGAAGAAGAAGTTGTTTTGGGCTTCTACACATCCTTACAGTGGACACTGATGTTGGAGCCACTGACGACATAGCAAATGTCAAGCCAATCAAAATGTTTAGCAAATCTTTGCAGCCATGAAAGCTCAAAGCTATATACAAGTTGATTGTGTATGTCTTTGTAAGAAATGTTAAAGCTGCTGTTTTCCCAAATTCGCTGCTGCCTCGATACGATCATAACTATCAGCTCTATACTGCATGAATCCTTTAACTACGATGTATTTGTTCTACCAACCTTCACATAAGTAGTAGTTGTAGAACCACTACTATTAATGCATGGAGCAGTGGGTATGTAAAGAGGAGACTCAACTGGATTACCACATTTGATGAAAGTTATAGCCTCTGAAAGCATTTCAGAATCCAAAAATATTGCTTCTTTGCCTCTATAATTCCAAATTGAATATGGATCTTCCAAAAATGGTAATGGATACTTGCCGGAGAAGTTATATGCAGCTAAAGAGTAAAGAGGTATTGAGGAGCAATTAGCCTTGTCAATATTGAAATCTGCCACTCGAATTGTGTAGTTGTTGTAATTGATTGAGCGGACATAGTATTTTCCTGAATACAAGTATAGGACAGTTGAATGGTTGTTGTTCTCGCAAAATAGTTCGTACCTTTTTGTTCCGCAGTTTGGTGGATCGGTTTGGAGTCGAAAAGGGTAGCTTATGTTGTGTATATCTCCACATGAAGAAGGAGAACAATGATGACTGAGCTTTGCATAGCTAGTTTGAACATTGAACACCATCAGAACAAGAAAGATGAAGCTTGAGCCTGTGAATGGTGAAGAGAGTCTTCCAATCTCCATTTTGAGGAAGAAATTGAAAGAATATGAAAAACAAAGCTAGTCTATATGTATCTTCTTCTTTTTCATATCAACCACGTATATGAAGTCTAGCTATAGTCAATTGATGAGGTAGAAAGTTTCTTGGCTGTCATTGTCAAAATGAAAGATGTTTTCAATTCTAGGACCTCATATTTTCTTCCTAGCTCGATCATTCATAATTGAAAAGACAATCTTATCTATAAAGACCAAAACAAGAGAAATTATTCAATACTCCAAATGTTTAGAAAATGTTTGATAATACAACCACCGAATTGCTTTTGCAAGTAAGGATAAAAATAGTTTTTTGAAGATTACTTACAAAAATTAGCCGATTAAAATACCATTTTAAAGAAAAACAATCACTAATTGTATGCATAAATATTTAATTGGTTTTCTATTTTCTAATTGATTTAGAATGACACAACTATTATTATTTTTTTAAATGTTACAACCGTTGAGATGACCATATCCAATTTTTATTAATCACTCAGGAACGTATCCAAGAATATACTCTTCAAGCTCTGCCAATTTAGTCAAGTTTACAACATAATTTATAAACTTCTATTTGAAAAAGACTAATTTGAAACTTAACGTAGACCCACCTATGTGTTTAACAATGCACTGCATCATGCATCACTAAGTTTAGGAGAACAATCTTGAGCTTTTGGTTGGGGCTTAAGCTCTCATGATTCACCAAAAATAAAAATCTAAAAGGTAAATACAAGAAGAAATTTTTGTTGAAATTTAGGGAGTTCCATTTTGATTTGGTTTGTTGCTATCTACTAGTAGCATGTGCGTGCTAAAATTCCTTTCTCAAAACAACTTGGACCTTGGAACAATAATCATCCAAAATGTATTTCTTGTGTACTGAGATCATTATTTCCATGTTTCAAACTGTACTTTTTGTTTGCAAGTAAAGAAGCTCATGATTCTTCAGTTAATATAATACAATGAAAAACAAAGGAACCTAATTAAAAATATTTTATGTATGTAATTAGTAATTATTATTTTTCCCTTAAGAAACAATTAGAAATTTGTCTTTTAATAAGGGAATTTTTGTAATTAAATCTTCAAAAAAAAAATATATGTATATACAAATTGCATTCAGAAAAAAAAAAAAAAAAAAAACAACAAAAAGGAACTTTTTATTTATTTATTGTAAGTAGTAAATAGTAAAAACACAAGCATGTTCTGAGCTGTAACTTTTTTCAGTAGTTTTATCCAATTCGAAGTCTTTTGACACTTTATAACAGAAGCTCAGTTTTTTTCAAGTACTAAAATACGGCTTTCAAAGCCCAAAAATCTATGCTCTCGTACTTTCCTTTTTTCTCACAGATTATTACATATATGCCACTAAGCTACTAAACCCTTCTTTCCCTCATAGCTCTCAGTGAATGAAGCAGAGCAACCAGACATGGCGTTTAAGGCTCCTGGTTTGGGTTTATCCAATCCCATGATTGCGATGCAGAAGAAACCAGCGATTCTATACCACTATCCTTGCCCGGACGGCGTATTTGCAGCTTTAGCAGCTCACCTTTTCTTCTCCGCTGCTTCTCTTCCGGTCATGTTCTTCCCCAACACCGTCTACAACCCCATCACTCTCAATCAGCTTCCTCTCGCCGAAATCAGCGATATTTATCCATCTGGGTTTGTTCTGGAAATCCTCGGAAAGCAAAGTGGTTGTTCTGGACCACCATACGACCGCAGTGGAGTGCCTCTGCGGTGAGAGTTCTTCAGTCGGTGAGAATGTTGAGAGGGTTATTGATATCAGGAGGAGTGGAGCTACTATTGCTTTTGATTATTTCAAGGAAAAAGTTGGTAGTGAGCAAACGGTGGTTAGAGAATTTGAGAGGGTTAGGAGGCTGTTTGAGTATATTGAAGATGGGGATTTGTGGAGGTGGAATCTTCCAAATAGTAAAGCTTTCAGTAGTGGTCTGAAAGATTTGAATATTGAATTTGATGTGGGTTTGAATCCATTATTGTTCAAGCAGGTAATTTCGTTTTTTATGTTTTGAATTTGTAAAGCTATTGCTGAGCTATTAAAGTTTTTTTTTATGTGGTGTATATGGCTTTTGCAGTTGCTTTCTTTGGATTTGGAGGATGTAATTAATCAGGGAATGACAAGCTTATCCAAAAAGCAGGAACTGATGGATGATGCTCTCAGTCAATCATATGAGATTGCTCTTGGAGGTGGAGCAGTTGGACATTGCCTGTTATAGTCAATGTATCCTTCTCTCTCTCTCCAAACTCGGAAAAAGTATTGCATTTTCAAATGTTCATGTACTTGTGTGCATCAGAATATAAGAATGTTGTGTCAGTTTCAAGTGAATAGATGATTGAATTCTGAGTGCACACTCATTTTAATTTGATAGATTTGTTTATGTTAGACTTATCCTTCTATGTGTAGGCTGTGAATGCGGATTCTATTTCGAGTTGAGGAGTGAACTTGGTCATCAATTAGCTACTAAAAGTCGTAATCTAAAGTTGAGGTATGTAGCTATCTACCTACAAGTATGATTGTCATATATTTTTGTTGGTAGTTCACTCAAGAGACACTGTGTTCTGTTCTTTATGTTGGTAGTTCACTGCAAAAAGTAAGTAGGCTTGAACTGTAGTTTCAATCTAGTCTAAAGTTGTTATTTTGCTAGTGGCGCAAATTGTCATTGTGGACAGTGGGCCTGAAGCAACTTAATGACTTGAATGGCATGGATGGTTACAATGGATTCATACCTCTGCTGGAGACATTTTTCTTTCTTGGAAAATTTCTGTCTTTTTTTTTTTTTTGCCCTTTTGAATGCATTGATAATTGGATTCCATGTTTAAGGATTTACATGCCAGTTTTCTTGTGTATATAACTCCTATCCTATGCAAAAGCAATGTTGATTAGTGTAACTTGAAAGTGAAGTCTCAATTGCTTAGAGCTATTCTTTATAATGTGGGTAGGCTGACCTTTTTGGCCAGTAATACTTATTCATGCAATAGAGAAATCATGCCTTGGTTCTTTATGATAAATTTTATAAGCCCCCTAGAAAAGTATAAAACAGTCAGTCACTTGGACATTGGAGATAAATTCAACTCTATAATGATGTGCTTCAGATAACACACCTAATCTTTTCCTTGGAAAATATTTTGATAATTATTGGGCAACTCTTTCCTAAATTTGTGCACATACTTTTCTTTTGTTTATCTCTGAACGGCCAGTCGGCCACAACTAAAATGCCTCAGTAAGGCCTAAGAGAGTTGCTGAATACAGAAGTACTGAGGCAGTTTCTGCGGGAGAACTCCTTTTCAATTTGTCAGAACAAATTACAACATTCTGGAACAGATTTACAAAATAAAAAGTACATAGGAAGAAGTCAGCAAAGAAGTGAATTGAATAGCTCTTGTGAAGGCTCCGATTTCTAACTATTACATTGTCAAAACCTCAAAACCTCCCATGTAGAAAAATTGTGGCAAAGTCTCACCATTAAGTATACAGAACACACTGCCATCTTACAAAACAGAGTTTATAAGAGAGGTGACTGACCCAATGAGGGCCCAGGATTTATTGATGGGTTGGCCATGAGGCAGCCTAATGGAATTTGTTTGGTATTGAATTGCAGTTAATTGACTAGCACATGCTGCTGGAGAATCCACGCAGTTTATCTTGGTCATTTCTGTTCTGAGTTTCTTGTATAGTGTCTAATATTGGCTTCATATGCAGAGTCAGGTCCACTTCCTAATAGGCTTAATTTTTTCAAATTGATGGTAACTGAGCAAGAGAGAGAAAGAGAAAAAATTGTACTGAGATTTTTGAAAGGGGAATATGCAGAGGTGGTACCACTGATAAAATTTCATGCCTGCTGGCTCATAACTGACAGCTATTGGTTATTTTGGATTTCAATGCGCCCCTTAGTTCTGAAGTTTATTGCATGTATGCATTTTTGGGAAGCATAAGATTTTTGGTTTACAATGTAGAAGTGCTCCCCTTTTCCATTGTACTTATCCATGTCTCATTTTCTGTTACATTTGTAAAGAGTCTGATTTCAAAATTTTTTGACTCGTACAAATTCATTACCCCCAATCTGCAATTCCTAAATCTATTTTGGTTGATTAAGTATTCAAAAATTTTGGTATCAATGTCTTTTCCAAGATTTTTCCATTTCTAATAATTATCTTTTCTCTGCTCTTTAGGGGAATTGGGGCAGTTGTATATAGAGTTCCAGAGCTTGAAAATGATAAGTTGCTAAAGATAAGCCTTCGAAGTGTGGACAGTGAAGACACAACACCCATCTCAGAGGTTGGTTTCTCATTTGCTTCCTAACTAATGCCATTGGAAGGGCAAAATTGCATTTTTTGTTCTCTCTCTGACTCTCAATTTATTTTTCTCTTTTGCTAGGAGTTTGGAGGTGGTGGGCTTCGAAATGCCAGTTCCTTCATGCTAAGCTCTTCAGAATTTGAGCAATGGAAGGTTTGCATGAAAGCTTGACAAAATATGCAATGTTGCTGGATTTGTTCTATGTCTAGCATTTTTTATATGCTAAGCCAAGGAGCCAAAGTTTCCCAGACACATTGTACAAGCTAACATGTTGGTTAGTTTTTCTTGTTCTTTTGTTAGCCAAAAAATAATCACAAAAATAATCAATGTCCAGTGTCCTTAATAACAGAGGCTGTCACGGACAGAAAACCAGGAAAAAAATCCAGTACTCCCGGAGTACCAAACGCCTCATGCACAACCATATAGGCCCACGCGTGTAGGTCCTATATGGTTGTGTCCGGAGAGTTTGATACTCTTGAAGTACCGAAGATTTCCTTGAAAACGAGAGAGGTGAGGGTGCTTTCTCTTTTTTTTTTTTTTTTTCCCCTCATTTTGTAATTTGTTATATTTTATTATAGGATATTTATGTTATTTTATTTTCCAAATAATAGATAGAAGATTCGGTTTCTTTACATCCTTATTTATTTATTTGGAAGCTGGAAGCAGTAAAAATGAGAGATAGACTTATAAAACATGAAATAGCAAGAACAATATATTGCATGTATCCATTTTTGGGGAGCATAAGATTTTTGGTTTACAATCTAGAAGTGCTCCCCTTTTCTATTGTACTTATCCATGCCTCATTTTCTGTTACTTTTGTGACAGTTTGATTTCAAAATTTTTTGACTCGTACAAATTCATTACCCCCAATCTGCAAGTCCCAATTATATTTTGGTTCATTAAGTGTTCAAAATTTTTTGACTCGTACAAATTCATTACCCCCAATCTGCAAGTCCGAATTATATTTTGGTTCATTAAGTGTTCAAAATTTTCGGTATCAATGTCTTTCCCAATATTTTTCCATATCTAATATTCATCTTTTCTTTACTCTTTAGGGGAATTGGGGCAGTTGTATATAGAGTTCCAGAGCTTGAAAATGATAAGTTGCTAAAGATAAGCCTTCGAAGTGTGGACAGTAAAGACACAACACCCATCTCGGAGGTTGGTTTCTCATTTGCTTCCTAACTAATGCCATTGGAAGCGCAAGACTCTCTCAATTTATTTTTCTCTTTTGCGAGGAGTTTGGAGGTGGTGGGCATCGAAATGCCAGCTCCTTCATGCTAAGCTCTGCGGAATTCGAGCAATGGAAGGTTTGCATGAAAGCTTGACAAAATATGCAATGTTGCTGGATTTGTTCTATGTCTAGCATTTTATAAATTCCACAAATAACGTACAAAATAAAAATAACCACCTCAAAAAGAAAGAGGTTAATATATCAAAATATATTGAGCCACACGATCATAATTGGACCCTACAGAAAGGTAAAGTAACCAACCAAAACCCACCACAAAGAAATAACTACATCCAATTAATGAGAAATAATTAATCTACAAAATGAAGATTAACAAATCTTACAATCCCTTAATATTACATATCTTATTTTATGAGAAAGATAAAATGTATCCATCCACCACATTGTTATTTACCTCCAATCATATATTATGATAAATCCATTAATTAATGTTAATTTGTGAAAGCCACATGAGATATATCTTCAGCTCCAATATTAGCAGCATTAGAAGAACACCAAGCATCGTCTGTAATGAACTGCATCCATGAATCATCTTTATCTTCTTCTTCCACACATGAAGAAGATGCCATTTGAACCTGATCCAGAGACATTGTTTCACACTCATTGATTACCACTCCTTGTGTAGTACTACTGCTTTCCATGAATGATATGTTACATTGTCCTTGTTCTTCTATCTCTGAGCAGATTCATTTTTTCTTGAACACTCTGCACAGTCCATGAAAATTTTCTTTTTCATAGTCCTGTCATGTGAAGTTACTTTATTTTCATGCAGAACATGTAGGAACCAAAACTGCAGTTCAGATTCGAAGTCATTCTCAAAAGTTCTTTTCTAAGGTCGAATGCTTTGTGTTAGAGACTAATTCCCCTTTTACTTGCATGTTTATTAGAACATTTGAAGTTGATACATTGAGATTTTTATGGAATTAAAACTTAATTTTGGTGGCTGGGTTGTTGTCTATGTAGTACGCGATACTCATGTGGTTTATCTTCATGGTTTTAGGTAGTTCGAGGGTCATCTGGAAGCAGTGAAGACTCCATGAAACCAATTGAGATTCCTCCACCAAGGCCAAAGAGGAAGCCTATGCATCCTTATCCTCGGAAGTCGGTTGATTTTCTTAAAGGAACATCAGTTTTAAATCGAACGGAAAGGTCTTTATCTCCTGAGGAAGGAACAAAATCTCTCACTTCAGTTTTATCTAGTCTTGGTTCAGAATCACTGGGCTCTCCAGCTTCAGATCAGCATAAAAGCTCTCCTTCATCAACTGTTCTTAAATTTGTCATGTCTTTTGTTTCCTCCACTTTCCAATCATTTCTGTCTCATAGGACAAGGTACTCATGGAGAACTTTATTTTGAAATCTATGCAAGGTATCACCAACGAAAATAAATCTATTCCATTTATGGTTATGTGCCTTGTATGCAAACTTAATTAGTAATAGCATAGCAATTTTACAAAAATAACAGAGTAAATTAAAAAAAAAAAAATTATTTTTGAAATAAAGTGATTTGTAGTGTTCTATGATGTCTAATTGGTTTTTTGACTCCTCAAATAAGAACCTATTGTATGCATAGATAAAGAAAATGGGTAACTTTTAGTGACAGATTACCCAATTTTTGCAATAATTTTACTATTTCTTTAACTTTATATGGGGGTTCACTTAAGCAACAGCCACATCTAACTTTCTTACTTATATATCATACCTTCAATGTGGTAAGAAAAATATTTATGGGTTAAGACATGGTTGAGTTTTATTTATTTATTTTATTTTATTTTATTTTTTGTTTCTCAAAACTAGCAATCTACAAATATAGAAATGTCCAAAATATCCAAAAACAAATCCAGTACAAAAAAATACTCGGAAATACCAACATATCTGATTGCAAAATTATCCAGATAGAGTCTAGTGATCAAATGAGACAAGAAAAAACTAGTCGGGCAAGATCGACTAGAACAAATCTGAAGGCGACTATTTACGGTAACATTTCCAACTACAAATGGATGAGCAAGAAATTAAAAAAAAAGACTTTTATTGATGTTGACAGTCAACGGGACTTTGTCAACGCACATCAACAATTAACTTTTCCCTTATGCAGATAGACTTGGTATATATGTCTTTGGATGATATGAAGAAGAAGATGATAGAGCGGTACACTTGTTTGTGATAAGATCATGGAGACTGGAAGAAGAAGAACCTCTTCACCANAGACTTTTATTGACGTTGACAGTCAACGGGACTTTGTCAACGCACATCAACAATTAACTTTTCCCTTATGCAGATAGACTTGGTATATATGTCTTTGGATGATATGAAGAAGAAGATGATAGAGCGGTACACTTGTTTGTGATAAGATCATGGAGACTGGAAGAAGAAGAACCTCTTCACCACTCATAGGCCTAAGCGTTGTCTTTCTTGTTTTGATGGTGTTTCATCAAACTACCTATGCAGATTATAATCTCGATGATGATGGTGATGCTGATGATCATCACTGCCCTCCATCTTCATGTGGTAAAATAGCCAATATAAGCTCCCCTTTTCGTCTTCGAACCGATCCACAACACTGTGGGGATCTAAGGTACAATCTATCTTGTGAAAACAACAATCATTCCACTGTCTTATATTTGTATTCAAGAAAATACTACGTGGAGGCAATCAATTACAGTAATTACACAATCCGACTGGTGGATTTCAATATTGTTGGCAATAATAATAATGGAAGTTGCTCCTCCATCCCTCGATACTCTTTCTCCTATTGTAACTTCAGTTCCAACGATCCATATCATACTTCGATATGGAGAAAAAATAGAAAAACTGGGGATTATCGTAAGTATGTTTCAGAGGTTATAACTTTCTTGAAGTGTGAAAATCCGGTGGAGTCTCCTCTTTATGTACCAACTAATCCTCCGTGCATTAATGCAAGTAGTGGTGCTACTCCTCTGTCCAAAGAGGAACATGGTTATGTGAAGGTTGGTAGTACAAATGCATCGGAGTTAAAAGACTCTTGCCGTATAGAGCAGATGGCTATGATCACAACTTGGCAGCAGGGAAGTTGGGAAAACAGCACCAACATTTCCTACGCAGACATTCACAATCAACTTGCATATGGCTTTGAGCTTACTTGGTTGCCACTTAATTGCTACGTCAATGACTCCAACTACATGGTCCAGTGTGGTAAGGATAAGTAGAAACAGAATTTCTTATTTATTAATTTTTATTTTTGTTTTATGGAACATTTATATATTTTTCCCTCCAAGATTTACAATGGTATGAGCTAACAATATTTCTGTTTCTAATTTGTAGATGGTGGACAGATGTCGATCATTTTCATTATTTTATCCGACAGTGAGGATCATCTCTCAACACACACACACACACACATATATATTTCTACAAAAAGTTTCAAGATAGTACTGCTTAGTATTTTTATATATTTAACTGCTTTAATTAAAACAAATTGCACCGGCACTACTGCTTTCTAAATATGAAAAATCAGATTCATGAGAGTTTTCGTTTGTGAGAATTCTCTTATCCTATCGGACATTTAAAACTACATGCGCAAAAACTAATTGATTTATTCACCTCTCTCACTAGGTTCTTTTTTGTTCTTGCAGTTATTTATTTCCTCTACTACGTACCCTTTTGCCTTGGTAAATCATTGACTAAACTACCTTTTTTCTCACATTAGCTTTTTAAGAATTTATAGTGTTGTCAACTCAAAGTTTAAGTTTGGGAATAATTTTCCTGCAGCTATGTTTCTAGGAGGGAGATTCATACTTGGGGTTCCATTTGTAATTGCATTTCTTATCTACAAATGGCGAAGGCGACATTTATCAATGTATAACATTATTGAAGAATTCTTACAAACTAACAATAACCTCATGCCTGTAAGGTATTCATATTCTGAAATAAGAAAGATGTCTAAGGGTTTCAAGAACAAGTTAGGTGAAGGAGGTTATGGTTCTGTCTACAAAGGAAAGCTTCGCAGTGGACATTTTGTAGCAATCAAGATTCTAGAAAAATCTAAAGCTGACGGCCAAGATTTCATTAATGAAGTTTCTACCATTGGAAGGATTCACCATGTCAATGTGGTGCGACTGGTTGGTTTTTGTGTCGAGAGGTCAAAGCGTGCTCTCGTGTATGATTTTATGCCTAATGGATCTCTTGACAAATACCTTTTTTCTCAAGATGGAATTAGCGCCTTAGATTGCAAGACAATGTGTGAAATTTCATTTGGAATAGCTTGTGGTATTGAATATCTTCATCGAGGATGCAACATGCAGATTCTGCATTTTGATATCAAGCCGCACAACATTCTTTTGGATGAAAATTTTGTTCCAAAAGTTTCTGATTTTGGACTTGCAAGGCAATGCCCATTAGACAATAGCATTGTGTCTCTAACCGCAGCAAGAGGAACTATGGGATACATAGCTCCGGAGTTGTTTTACAAAAACATTGGTAGAGTTTCCAACAAAGCGGATGTTTATAGTTTTGGAATGCTATTGATGGAAATGGTCAGCAGAAGAAAGAATTTGAATGCAGTTGCAGAGCATACAAGTCAAATTTACTTTCCTTCGTGGGTTTACAACCAACTCCATAAAGGAAATGAGTTAGAAATGGGAGATTCAACAGAGGATGAATAAAAAATAAGAAAGAAGATGATTATAGTAGCATTGTGGTGCATACAGATGAATCCAAGTGATCGACCAGCAATGAACAGAGTCAAAGAGATGCTTGAAGGAGATGTTCAAAGTTTACAGATGCCTCCAGAGCCTTTTGTATGTCCACGAGCAGAGCCTGTAAATGATGAGGGGCTGACATCGAATTCAGGATGCTCAACGACAGCTTCAAATGATGATGACTCCGTAGAGATCAGTGAGATTATAGAATCATCTTAAGAGATTCAGAATAAGAATAGTAGGTTTATTGTTTTTAACATTACTAAGACAAATATATTCTTTATCGTTTTACCCTACTTGTTTTAGAACAGAAATCTCATTATTGGTGTGATGAAACTTTGTATCAAATTGATCTTTTCCATTCTAGAAACAGAGTGATATTTATGTTGGGGGATGATTTAGATTTTTGTCCAATAAAAAACTGGCCTGGAATGTAGAAACAATAAGAACTACATTTTTTTTTAAGTTTTAAAAGATGACAAAATGGAACTCAAAAGATTTGGTTTATTGCTATCTACAAGCAGCATGAATTTCCTTAATTTCCTTTCACAAAACAAGTTGGAAATTGGTATAATAACCATCCAAAATGTATTTCTTTACCACAGAGATCTTTATTTCCATGTTTCAAACTGTACTTGCTGTTTGCAAGTCAAGAAGCTCATGATTCTTTCATTCAAAACTGATGGTGAGGTTGCAAAGAAATGTGCAAAAGCCATTTCTGAAAGATGAGTTATTATTATTATTAATTATTTTTTCAGGTATACAACACTTTAACTCGTTTTTTATTTGTAAAAGAATTTTGCTCTTCAAAGATGTGCAGACAGAGGGAAAATAATAATTACTGATTGCATACATAAATATTTCAAAAATATTTGGGAACAAGTCTAAAAATATACTTTTTAAGCTCTGTCCGTTTAGTCAGGTTCATAACAGGACTTATAAATTTATATTTCAAAAATACTAATTTGAGACCTAACATAAACCCACTTATGTGTTTAACACTGCACCATGCATCACTAAGCTTATGATAACAATATCTAGCTTTTTGGTTGGGGCTTAAGCTCCCGTTTCACCCAAAAAAATAAAATAAAAATAAAAAATGATTCGAAAATCTAGAAGGTAATTACAAGAAGAAAATTTTAGTTGAAACTTAGTGAGTTTATTTTGATTTGGTTTGTTGCTATCTACGAGTAGCATGTTCTGAGTTTAGAAAAAGAAAATAACTTTTTATTTATTTATTGTGAATAGTAAATAGTAAAAAACAAGCATGTTCTGAGTTGTAACTTTTCTCGGTAGTTTTCTCCAATTCGAAGTCTTTTGACTCTTTATAACTGAAGCTCAGTTTTTTCAAGTACGAAAATACGGCTTTCAAAGCCCAAAAATCTATGCTCTCGTACTTTCTTTTGTTCTCACAAATTATTACATATTTGCCACTAAGTTACTAAACCCTTCTCTTCTTTCCCTCAAAACTCTCAGTGAATGAAGCAGAGCAGCCAAACATGGCGTTGAAGGCTCTGGGTTTGGGTTTATCCAAGCCCATAATCACCATGAATGCGATGCAGAAGAAACCAGCGATTCTATACCACTATCCTTGCCCAGACGGCGTATTTGCAGCTTTAGCAGCTCACCTTTTCTTCTCCGCTGCTTCTCTTCCGGCCATGTTCTTCCCCAACACCGTTTACAACCCCATCACTCCCAATCAGCTCCCTCTCGCCGAAATCAGCGATATTTACCTTCTAGATTTCGTGGGTCCATCTGGGTTTGTTCGGGAAATCTCTTCCAAGGTCAGCAAAGTGGTTGTTTTGGACCACCATAAGACCGCAGTGGAGAGTCTCTGCGTTGAGAGTTCTTCAGTCGGTGAGAATGTGGAGACGGTTATTGATATCAGGAGGAGTGGAGCTACTATTGCTTTTGATTATTTCAAGGAAAGAGTTGGTAGTGATCAAACGGTGGTTAGAGAATTTGAGAGGGTTAGGAGGCTGTTTGAGTATATTGAAGATGGGGATTTGTGGAGGTGGAATCTTCCAAATAGTAAAGCTTTCACTAGGGGACTGAAAGATTTGAATATTGAATTTGATGTGGGTTTGAATCCATCATTGTTCAAGCAGGTAATTTGTTTTTTATGTTTTGAATCTGTAAAGCTATTGCTGAGCTATTAAATTTATTTGTTTATGTGGTGTATATGGTTTTTGCAGTTGCTTTCTTTGGATTTGGAGGATGTAATTAATCAGGGAATGACAAGCTTATCCAAAAAGCAGGAACTGATAGATGATGCTCTCAGTCAATCATATGAGATTGCTCTTGGAGGTGCAGCATTTGGACATTGCCTGGTATAGTTAATGTATCCTTCTCTCTCTCTCTCCAAACTAGGAAAAAGTTTTGCATTTTTAAATGTTCATGTACTTGTGTGCATCAGAATATAAGAATGTTGTCTCATGTTAAGTTGATAGATTTGTTTATGTTAGACTTATCCTTCTATGTATAGGCTGTTAATGCGGATTCTATTTCGGAGTTGAGGAGTGAACTTGGTCATCAGTTAGCTACTAAAAGTCGTAACCTAAAGTTGAGGTATGTTTCTATCTACTTACTGGTATGATTGTCATATATTTTGTTGTTAGTTCACTCAAGAGACGCTGTGTTCTGTTCTTTATGTTGGTAGTTCACTGCAAAAAGTAAGTAGGCTTGAACTGTAGTTTCAATCTAGTCTAAAGTTGTTATTTTGCTAGTGGCGCAAATTGTCATTATGGACAGTGGGGCTGAAGCAACTTAATGACTTGAATGGCATGGATGGTTACAATGGATTCATACCTCTGCTGGAGACATCTTTCTTTCTTGAAAATTTCTGTCTTTTTTTTTTTCCCTTCTTCCTTTTGAATGTATTGATAATTGGCATTCCATGTTTAAGGATTTAAATGCCAGTTTTCTTGTGTTTATAATTCCTATCCTATGCAAAAGCAATGTTGATTAGTGTAACCTGAAAGTGAAGTCTCAATTGCTTAGAGCTATTCTTTATAATGAGGCCCCTAGAAAAGTATAAAACAGTCGGTCACTTGGACGTTGGAGATAAATTGAACTCTATAATGATGTGCTTCAGATAACACACCTAATCTTTTCCTTGGAAAAGATTTTGATAATTATTGGGCAACTCTTTCCCAAATTTGTGCACATACTTTTCTTTTGTTTATCTCTGAATGGCCAGTCGGCCACAACTAAAATGCCTCAGTAAGGACTAAGAGAGTTGCTGAATACAGAAGTACTGAGGCAGTTTCTGCGGGAGAAGTCCTTTTCAATTTGTCAGAACAAATTACAACATTCTGGAACAGATTTACAAAATAAAAAGTACGTAGGAAGAACCAGCAAAGAAGTGAATTGAATAGCTCTTGTGAAGGCTCCGATTTCTAACTATTACATTGTCAACACCTCAAAACCTCCCATGTAGAAAAATTGTGGCGAAGTCTCACCATTAAGTATACATAACACACTGCCATCTTACAAAACAGAGTTTATAAGAGAGGTGACTGACCCAATGAGGGTCCAGGATTTATTGATGGGTTGGCCATGAGGCAGCCTAATGGAATTTGTTTGGTATTGAATTGCAGTTAATTGACTAGCACATGTTGCTGGAGAATCCACGCAGTTTATCTTGGTCATTTCTGTTCTGAGTGTCTTGTATAGTGTCTAATATTGGCTTCATATGCAGAGTCAGGTCCACTTCCTAATAGGCTTAATTTTTTCAAATTGATGGTAACTGAGCAAGAGAGAGAGAGAGAGAGAGAAAAAAAATTGTATTGAAAGGGGAATATGCAGAGCTGGTACCACTGATATAATTTCATGCCTGCTGGCTCATAACTGACAGCTATTGGTTATTTTGGATTTCGATGCGCCCCTTAGTTCTGAAGTTTGTTGCATGTATGCATTTTTGGGAAGCATAAGGTTTTTGGTTTACAATGTGGAAGTTCTCCCCTTTTCTATTGTACTTATCCATGCCTCATTTTCTGTTACATTTGTAAAGAGTCTGATTTCAAAAATTTTTGACTCGTACAAATTCATTACCCCCAATCTACAAGTCCTAAATCTATTTTGGTTGATTAAGTATTCAAACTTTTCGGTATCAATGTCTTTTCCAAGATTTTTCCATTTCTAATATTCATCTTTTCTCTGCTCTTTAGGGGAATTGGGGCAGTTGTATATAGAGTTCCAGAGCTTGAAAATGATAAGTTGCTAAAGATAAGCCTTCGAAGTGTGGACAGTGAAGACACAACACCCATCTCGGAGGTTGGTTTCTCATTTGCTTCCTAACTAATGCCATTGGAAGGGCAAAATTGCATTTTTTGTTCTCTCTCTGACTCTCTCAATTTATTTTTTCTTTTGCCAGGAGTTTGGAGGTGGTGGGCATCGAAATGCCAGTTCCTTCATGCTAAGCTCTTCAGAATTCGAGCAATGGAAGGTTTGCATGAAAGCTTGACAAAATATGCAATGTTGCTGGATTTGTTCTATGTCTAGCATTTTTTATATGCTAAGCCAAGGAGCCAAAGTTTGCCAGACACATTGTACAAGCTAAAATGTTGGTTAGTTTTTCTTGTTCTTTTGTTAGCCAAAAAATAATCAATATCCGGTGTTGTTAATAACAGAGGCTGTCACGGACAGAAAACCAGGAAAAAAATCCAGTATTCCCAGAGTACCAAATGCCTCATGCACACCCATATAGGCCCCACTCGTGTATGTTCCATATGGTTGTGTCCGGAGAGTTTGATACTCTTGGAGTACCGAAGATTTCCTCAAAAACGAGAGGGGTGATGGAGCTTTCTCTTTTCTTTTCTTTTCTTTTTTCCTTTTTTTCCACTCATTTTGTAGTTTGTTATATTTTATTATAGGATATTTATGTTATTTTATTTTCCAAATAATAGATAGAAGATTCAATTTCTTTATATCCTTATTTATTTTGAAGCTGGAAGCAGTAAAAATGAGAGATAGACTTATAAAACATGAAATAGCAAGAACAATGAGTTTTGTCCTTTTATAAATTCCACAAATAGCATACAAAATAAAAATAACCACCTCAAAAAGAAAGAGGTTAATAACTTAATTTATCAAAATCTATAGAGCCACATGATCATAATTGGACCCTACAGAAAGATAAAGTGACCAACCAAAACCCACCCCAAAGAAATAACTACATCCAATTAATGAGAAATAATCAATCTACAAAATGAAGATTAACAAATCTTACAATCCCTTAATATTACATATCTTATTTTATGAGAAAGATAAAATGTATACATCCACCACATTGTTATTTACCTCCAATCATATATTACGATAAATCCATTAATTAATATTAATTTGTGAAAGCCACACGAGATATATCTTCAGCTCCAATATTAGCAACATTAGAACACCAAGCATCATCTGTAATGAACTGCATCCATGAATCATCTTTATCTTCTTCTTCCACACATGAAGAAGATGCCATTTGAACCTGATCCGGAGACATTGTTTCACACTCATTGATTACCACTCCTTGTGTATTACTGCTGCTTTCCATGAATGATATATTACATTGTCCTTGTTCTTCAATCTCTGAGCAGATTCCATTTTTCTTGAACACTCTGCACAGTGCATATGAGTCCTGCAGGGTAATTTGCTTTTAATTTTTTTAAACATTAAAATTTGGATATTTCAGAATACAAAGAGAGAATGATGATCATTTTGTTGTCAGAACTTTTCTTTTGCATAATATTTTGATATGGAGATTCTGAGATAGAGAATAAAGTCGAAAAGGGTATGATGATGATCAGTGTGTTTTTAGATTTGTATGCTTATAAGTAGACAGAACCAGTCAACAATTTGGGCTGAAATTGATACATACACGACACACAAAAGAGATGCAGGATGGATATTATATATATATAATTATACTACTGTGAAGTATATATAATGATTTTAAAATACATATCTGTCACTCATTGGTTATTATTAGTGACAAATTAATAACAAAACGTCACTAATAACTAAATGATGTTCTGCATTTTTAAATTATTAGATATATTTTACAATAATCTATTCATTTCTCATCAGAAAGTTTTGATATTTTTTATATCAGAATTGTCACTGACAGTTTATTATTGTTTGCCATTAAAAATAATTATAAGTGATAAAAATGTCACTGATAGTATATTATGAGTGACAGTACTGATATAAAAACTACCAAAATACCATAACTATATAAATTTCCAATATACATATATATGTATTTATTATTTTGTATAGACCAATTTGCCACATTACCATATTGCTGATTATAAGATAAGAGAGAATTCTCCGGAAAACATTTCTCTCTCTCTCTCTCTCTATATATATATATGTGTGTGTGTGTGTGTGTGTGTGTGTGTGTGTGTATAATATATATACACATCATTATAGATTTGATTAACACCGACAAGCAAAGGTTATTTTTAGTTAGAGATATATAGTATGATTTCATTTATCTAAGAAACATAAAATCTAGCTTTGATCTTTCTTAATGTACTTAAATATGTATTGTTAACTACGTCATCTGTGTGTATCTAATACTTATCGGTAATGTAATTCTTAATCTTCCGTGTGTGTGTATAATTAAATATACAAGTACAGCAAAAAGAAAATTCTCCTCACACATGTTAATTAATAAGCATGCAGGCAAAGAATTATATATATATTCTCAAAAAGATAGGTAGAGAAATTCTAGTTTTTTGAGGGGATGATGATTGGAGGAAAAAGGAATAAGGGATAATATACGATATTAATTTTCAGTAGTTAGCCAATGGTTTTATTTTGGAGTTTGGAATAAAGCAAAAAGTAGCCGACACCTTCTTACACTATGAAAGTGATGTGGAAGGCTTGCTTTTTAGCTACCAAACCTTCCAAATAATTAACAGACCAAAAAAAAAAAAAACTTCCAAATAATTAATCTACTAATTAGTCCAGATCACAAAAAGAACAAAAAATATTAATTAATTAGAATTACAATTTCTTAATTAACCTCATAATTAGGAAGCCTAACCTTTTGAGTCACATAAATACACACACATATATATGGATCCTACTTTTGTCTTATCAGAGAAAGACAAAGTAGTGATGCCCAAACTTTGTCACTTCACATAGATCTCCAACACCAATGCAAGCAACGAATATGTCAGCAATTAATTAAATAAAATATTTTTTAATTTTCTTAATGTATAATTGGAATAAAAGATACAGCAAAACCAAAGCATAGAGATTGGGGGGGACACAGATGAAAAGCACATATGAGTTAATTCCATGCAAGTGATCCCCACGTTCCCAACTCCATTGTTGGAGTTCTGATGATCAGTTAAAATTTTGTTTTTTCATTGATGAAATCAGAGTTTTTAAGACTAGGTAGTATAGCATGGTCCATGTGTATTCTTAAGCTTTAACTTTCTTTTCTGTGTCCTATATATGATGGAAAAGAGATGGTACGAAATGTAATAAAGACAAAAAAACAAAAACAAAAATGCTTTTCTCACTCCTTGAAGCATCGAACTTCATGCTTTTCTAGTCGAATAGTGACACATGTCAAAGAGAATTTCTATTAGAAAGGTCCATGAACTAAAGTTTGATTATCAAGCTAAATGATATTTATTAATCTAACCATATAAAAAGAAAAAAAAAAGACTGAGAATATATATATAACAAGGATGGATTAAGATATGTATAAGAAGAAGATCCTAGTTCATGAGGTAATTGACTTCTTTTAAACCAAATATCAAAGACTAAAAATCACATTCAAATTCAGTGATTTCTCATTTATGTTATCAAATTACTTAAATGAGTTTTGCCCAATTAAGAAAATTATCCCTGCTTCTACATACAAGTACTATAATACTCAAGATGATGATTAGGTTTAATGGATTACTTATTGATAATATATATCATGATGTAAAATACACTTGACTCCAAATAATTGCAATTTTAGTAATTTACAAGAAAATAAATGCAAGATGAAATTAAATGAATTCAATATAATTTTAGTTGAATTACCATTTTAACCAAAAACTTAAACTTTTGAAAAGTGGATTATTATTTCTTTTATATATATTTATTTTGTTCTTTTGGGCTTCTTTTTTGGATCTAAAAAATTAAATTTTGAACTTCAGACCTCAAAAAAAAAAATCTTTGGCTATGATACTAAGTTGAATTATTATTTATTTCAAAAGTTTAAACTATTGTAAAGTTGGTTATTATCAATTTTTTTTTTATATATTTTGCTATAACAATTTTTCTGATGAACATATTATAAGAGGGTGAATGGGAGCTATGGATCAAGAAAAAAACATTATATCATGTATGCAATGGAAGTCTAATATTTAAACATTATATAGATGACCAAGATGATTAATTAATGAATAAATTAACATCGTATAGAAATACTCTCCCATGAAACATTCTTTCAAATTGTAGCAATGAAAGTGTATTCCATTGATTTAGACCATGCATATAATAAATGCAATGCAATAATGGGTGCAATAATAATAATAATAATAAACTATAGGTATATACCTGAATGCCAGAATTGTCTTCACACTCTTTGTCATCAAGTCGATATTCATGCATTACCCAATCGGTTCTAATCCCCTGCGGTGCTCTCCCCCTGTAGTAAACCAAGGTCTTCTTCATCCCAATGGCTCTACTTTGGCTTGTAACTCTTCTATCTTTCCCAGTAGACTTCCAATATCCAGCTCTCGTTGCTCTATTTGTTCTGAAACCATTTGGGTACTTTCTATCCCTTGGTCCAAAGAAGTACCATTCCGGGTCTCTACTTGGCAAAAATGATTTTTCTGCATCAAACTCTTTATTATATAAATAATTCATTCATACATATTTATATATATGTAGTACATAACCAAATTGACCCTTCAAATATCTATGATAACTTCCATCAAATTATGATGAACATTGGTGTTCTTGATTGTGTGATGGATGCAAGCATATATATGATATCCATACAGAAATTCTATGCAAATCCACATTGAAATTCCGTACAGATATATACTTAATAGAATTTCCCCTTGTATATATTTTTTTATTTTATCGAAAAATCAAAGACTAAGTTTTGTCCAGGATCAAGTTATATCCACTAATATTGAATCACATTATTACTTAACATAACTTATTTATTGACGAATATAATTAACTTCATTCTGAATAATTAATCCTGGATAAAATTTTATCCGATAAGAGAATAACTGTATATATATGTAGATATAAATACATAGATATGAATGGTAGAAGAAGAAATGGAGGAGGAAAAAAAGTAGAGAGAAAGAGACCTGCTAATTCCCAAGGCTCACATTTGTAGAGATCAACTTCAGGAATAATATCAAGTTCAATCTCTTGGCAATTGATTTTCCTTTTGAGATAGTAATTGACAAGCTCTTCATCGGTGGGATGGAACCTGAAACCAGGAGGTAATCCCACCGGTGCCATAAATATTATCGATATCGACGACGAGTCGTTACGATCTCTCTGCTACTTTGATCTTTCTGTCAAAGGGTATAGAGCTTCTCTGCAGAGAGACTAGATTAATGGTTTAACGAAGATGATCTTTCTTTTCTTTCTTATCAACTTCCATCATGATTCATAAATATAAAAGGATTCAAAGTATCTTGTCTTTGGCTCATTTTTCACTTTCCCTTTTGCAGATTCTCAGACAAACGTTCTTCTTACTCTAAATGCTTCTCCATAACACTTCTATTCCAAGTTTATTTTTTATTTTTTTCCTCTTTCTTTTTTAGGTTGTTAGAGAAAAGGAAAAAAAAAAACTATACATATAATATATATTTTTTCTTTTTCTTTTTCTTCATTAAGATACTTAAGAACATATATGTATATGTTTTG
The DNA here is from genome assembly GCA_003254975.1 of Ochetophila trinervis. Taxonomy (NCBI): domain Eukaryota; kingdom Viridiplantae; phylum Streptophyta; class Magnoliopsida; order Rosales; family Rhamnaceae; genus Ochetophila; species Ochetophila trinervis. The sequence goes on from QANX01001382.1 coordinate 75,863, forward strand.
TGTATGTGTGCGTGTAACAATTTATGATTTGGACAAATTATTTAAGGATCATTTTGATATAATATACTTAAAATTCATTTGCTATAAATGAATAAATAATCTTGACCTTTTATTTTTGTCAGCTTTGTGATGAAATGCAGCAGTTTTGTTTTCCTTAAAAAGCAAGAGATATGTACGTACATATGTATAAATACTGTTAAGCTTAAGGTTTGAGTTTCCACTTTGCTTAAAAGGTTAATCGCGAACCTTAACAAGTGGTATCAAAGCTAATACCAAAACAGAACCATGTGTATGTACAAGATAAATGCCGATGTTCTTCCCCAACACTGTCTACAATGCCGATGTTATTTTGCTATATGTAAGTTATTCTTTGAACTTTAGTTTCATTAGATTTTTGTTATGATTGATTTTAAGTTTTTTAGGTTAGAATTTATGCATTTTTAGAGTATTTTGGTGGTGAATTTCCAATTCTTTGGGCTATTTTTGTGGTGATTGATGTAAGATTTTGACCAATTTTTTTTAATGTTTGTTCGTATTTTTTAAATGTTAAGGCTTGTTTGGTATCATGTATAGGGAAGCATAGTGAAGTATTATTTTGCTATACTGTGTTTGGTGAATACAACGTATTGTATTAAATAATACAATTTTACATTTTTAATACAAGTTTTGATGTATTAGTAATACATAAAAAATTGTATGTATTAAGTTATACAAGTTATGCAAATCTTGAGTTTGTGTGATTCTCTTTCTTTGGCCCTCCAGTATTTATTATTGTTGTTATATTTTATATATTGTAAGCATAAAAATAAAAGTTAAAGTTAATTTTTTTTTAATTTTAAAAAAATAATCCAATACAATAAAAAATGTACCAAACATCAATTTAATACAATTTTACACCAAACATATGAGTGTATTATATAATACATTACAACACAATATAATACAATACAATCAAATACAATACAACGTACCAAACGAGCCCTTATAGTCTTCGGTGGTGGTTTATTGTGTATGGGTGGTGGCCGTTTTGAATTGTGAGAAGCATATTCGAGATTTGGTGGAAGTTTTGATTGCGGGTTGATAGCCGGGTGTAGCTACGAATTTGTGGTGTCGGTGGTTGTGGTTTTGAGCTTTGTCATTTCAGTCATTAAACGACACACAATGTGCGTCATGGTTGATGCCACGTCAGATTATAAGACAACGGATTTTTTCCGTTGTCTTATGTGTAAACATGCACGTGGATCTGACATGTCTATGGCTATATAGGCAACGATCAATAAACGCCGTAGTTAATGCAATGACGACGGTTTTTGTGCATTGTTGATGCTTAAGACTTTTCACGACGATATTTTAAACTACGATTTAAAGACTTCGGATGACATTTTATACGTGTCGTAGAAAAAGTTTTTTATTTTGTAATGCTGGTAGATTGAAATTCCAAAACTTAACACATAGCATAAGACTGTTATACATGATACGGGAACATCATATATTAGCGCTAATACGTGCCTATTAGCAGCAATAAGACAAACAAATCTTAATGAAAAAAATATTTTTAGAAGAATATATTGCATAATATGAGCACCCCTTGACTGGCGGGTTGTCCACAACATGACAAAAAAAAAGATCAAGTTGAATTTTTGGCTTTAGATGCAAAGTAAATTAACAAGATAAATCTTTTTCACATATATAAGAAAGAAAATATTAAAAAAATGATAAAGAAAGAAAAATCTTTAAACGTCACACATGAGAAATGAGAAAGGAATTAAATCGTGATATAGAAGTGAAGCCGCAAGGGCAGAGAATTATGGAGGAATGTGGGGGGTGCCACTCTTTTCATTCAATGAATGAACTTTCTTTTTCTTTTTTTATGGAAACCCCCCCAACTTTTTACGTAATTATTACTCAGCAAATAATGCCCTGTCTATCTACTTTGGGTCTACTTTTGTTTTTTTCTATCCTCTCTCCCTTTCTTTTATCCCTTTTCCTCTTTATTTTACTAGTCCTCTTAGATCTTCCTATTCTAGTAAAGTGCAAAAAAGAAGGTTCTTATTTTGACATCTCACTCTCCTTTTTCTCTTTTCCAGATCAACTTGTAACCAATCCCATCTATTATCTATCCTAAACATTTTCATTAGTTACAACTATATATTGCTGTTAAATATGGGGTTACAAGCTAAAATGTTAATCTAATAGGGGATGGAGTAACTATTTTTCTATGTGAAAACTAGCATGTTGGTCTCTATTATTCCACAATTGGACACCATTTGATTTACTTCGGCTTTCATTTAGTAGGTATACATGATTTTATCTGGGTTCTAGCACTTATACCACTAGTTAATGTTTGAGATTCCATCCTAAAAGATGAGCTCAATAAAAGAGTAATTCAAACTCTTTAGGATCCTCATATTTAACCAATGTAAAATTTTATTTGCATACCTCTAACAATTATCTTATTCTAACAGTCTAGCTTAACTGTAGAAGAAAGATTTATATGCAATTGTTACACGGATAACGTAGTGCAATGAGCTATTTATAATGCACATTCAATCATTATTTTAAATAATATGGTGTAACCGTTACATCTGAATTTTTCTCCCACAGAATAGGCCACTTGTTAGAGGACTATGGTAACATCAAATTGTCCCCTCCCACTCTTTTATTACTCTTATAATATTTTTGCTTTGACCCTTCTACTCTTATTTAGTCATAAAAAGAAAAAAAGAAGAAAAAGAATGCTAGATCTGATCATATGGTTTGGCATCCAAACTCTGGCTCCACAGATCTAGCCTTTAATTTCTTTTCATCTGAAAAATCTTTTGAACAGGGTTTATATGAATAAAACAAAATTTGGTACAATATCTTCTAATAAATTTTTGACAAAATTAGTTATATATATATATATATAAAAAGAGTTTTGCTATAAAATTCACGTGATAAAAAATTTATGAAGCCTAACAAATAGATTTTTTTTATTTTTTTTAGCTTTTTTTTTACCAAATATTTTTAAAATACTATCGATTTTAAAAATTTATCAAAAAAATAAAAAATAACCAAAAAAATGACTAAAATACTAAAACATATCTGATTGTTGTGTTTAATTTTTTTTTAACTAAATAGTTCTAAATGCTATAAATCAAAAATATATTTCATAGCAAATATATATATATATATATATGGCATAGAGAGGGTGATTCCAATCCACTGGATTTTGAACTAGTTTAATCACCAAACTTGAATCTAAGTCCACCTCCACCATTTGAATCCCTCCCATAGCTCACCAGCTCACATATTACCTACAAATTCAACATCCCAATCACCATTCTGGATTGCTTCTATTAAAAACCTGTAGCACTTTTTCTAATAGCCATTTGTATTGAGGTTATACCTGACCAACCCCCAAGGGGAAGCTCCCAAGCCAGTTGAAGTTAGATTCTGTAAGACCTTTTCCTTTTCAGAAATTAGCCTCAAACAAGTGAATAATTATGCAGAGAAAAGAAAAAAGAAAAAAAAAAAAAAAAAAAAANATATCGGAAATTTCGACGGAAATTATGGAAATTTTGACCGTTTTTTTTTTGGGATGAAATTAATATCCATATCCCCAAAAAACCGAAATTTCGGCGAAATTTCGCCGAAATTTTCGATTTTTTTATCCTTGATTGACATATATCTCAGTTAATTATTTATGAAAAAATGTTTTTAGTTGGTTTTCTCACTGTCCTAGAAAGAAGCAGATAAAGTTTATATAAGTGACTTCTCTTTCAGGCATCATCCACAATTTCAATTCATGAATTATCAAAAAGAAAGCTCCATCATACAATGGACTTTCATAAATGTTTAGGCAATACAAGTTTTATAGGGTAAAAGCAACCATTACCATGGGTATCATTTTACTGAATAAGGTTGCTGCTTCACTGTGGTCGTCCCTGCAATTAGGAATGGTCGTCAATTCGATTCTGTACATTCTTTTATATAAACCGAATTAAATTGATCATAAATTAAAAAAAAGAATCGAACTGAACCAAACCAGTCCGAATTGGTTTGTGTTCCCCAACAACCACAAGAACAACCACTGCGTCTCTAAACATCCATATATGCAGTGTGACAGAATTCAAACACTCAATTTGACAAAGTCAAGCTTCTAGACTTTGTAATGGAACAAGTACTAGTGAAAAGTTTAATTAAAAAGGAGTACAGAAAATGTGTCCCAGGAGGAACAAAACAGAACAAAAAGGTATATGAATAATTTCCATGATAACAAATTACCAACTTGGAAAAAACAAGAATTAAGCATATTTATCAGAATGCCAAAATAATTCCATTTGAATATCGAGACAATCCAACATACGTAAAAATTTTATCAATTTTTTTTATTAGAATCCATAACCATAAGCATCAACTTAATTACCATCTAAGCTTACTCCTTAGAGTCATGTATATATGAAACCCAACTCAAAAGATTTCATCCTCATGGACCAAGAAAAGGGTCTAAGCCTCTAAGGAGATTCATTCATACAACAAAGAAAAAAATGAATAAATTACGGTTTTTTGGGCTTTGAACCAAACAAACACTTTATTTTTCTTCCCAGAAAAGATTCCATTTTTTTGGGCTTCTCAGTTCCTTCATAATCAATTCACAGCCCATTTAGCGGTTAGAGCTCAGCAAGCTTTCAGCCCACCAAGCAGGCTCTCTCAATTCCCTTCTTGAAGTTTGCGTTCGATAGAAATCTGTGTCAAACAAAGAGAATCGATATTCTCTTGAGGGAGCTAAACCCATTGAGAAAATTATGCAAATTTTTTGAGAAACTGGCTCAAGTGTATGCGGCGTGTGATGAGGGAAAGCTTGCCCACCATATGTTCGATGAAATACTCAACCCAAGTTCTATTTTGTGGAACCTCATGAGCAGAGAGAATGTATGCTTGGAATGGACTTAATGTTAAATTTCTTCATTTAGTATACTTTTCATTGTCATGTTCTCATGTAATTATCTCCAGGTTCTGGTCTTGTATGATTTTTATTTCTTTTTTCTTTTTTTGGTGTTCAAATAGTAAATTCTCATCTTTTGAATCATTCAGGGGAAAAAAAAAAATTAGTAGAGAACTTGGGTCACATAGATTGAGACTTCAAATGCTTTAGTTCAACCTCAAAACCTTCATATACTAGAAATGTTAAGCAACTACGATTCTTATTTTTAATGCCTATAGCTTCATAGAATATGTTTATGCATATACGTTCAGTATGAGTAGTGCTGCTAAGTTATATAAATTTGAGAAGTGAAACTCTTATGAAAAAATTTTGACATTCTAAATGTATATCATTTTGTGTCATTTTATAAATCTGCAAGGACTAAATTTTTTTTAACATTTTGAGGGAAAAACGACTATCCGTAAATAGTTGAATTGTCCAGTTTATGATGTTTATCAACAAATTTCCATCTCTGCTTTCATTTCAGAGATGGAATATGCAATGGTGGGGACTTCTGGTGAAGAACAGGATGAACAAAGGAGCATCATCTTCCCTCTGTCCTTGTGGCATACCACAACTAATTGAGGCAGGTTACTGACTCTGGCTGATCATCTCTTTACTATATGCTAGTTTTACATATTGCAGATGTTGCTTATTACACACAATCAATAAATATTTGTCTACCAATCTTTTTTTCACAAAAAATAATTTGAAAAAAAAATAAAATAAAAAATAATATAGTACATTTGTCTATCAATTGACAACAATACATATATAAAATTGTAGTCACAAGGCTTTCACTTTGCCAAAGAAATGTATGTACTGTCATCTCTTGTTGTTTCCTTTTGTAGAGTTCTCCTTTCTTGAATTGTGATAGAGTTTTGAAGGTTGGGCATGAAAACATTAATGACCATGCATTGAAAACAAAACAAAAAGCCATTAAATCAAAGAACATATTAGAAATCTAAATTCATAATTCAGGCAAATTCTTTTTCTAATATGTTTCTCCAATGTTGTATAAAGATAAACAGAAAAATGTATGTATACCTGCAATATTGTGGAATACTCCATGAAGCATTTGGTTGCATACTTGGATCCAACGACATAAATATTCTCCAATCCTTAAGCAAAGTCTGAAGATCATGAATCTTTTTTTGTAGACCAACACAACAATTTGCATGCATTGTACAAACTAGGCGAAGATCTCTACTAGGCTGACAGAAACCACCAAAGTAGGCAGTATTGAGAAATCCAAGTTTTAGTCCAATGTTTGTAATGAATGAATCATTTACTATCCTGTTAAACGCATCTTGGTCATGAAGACTTGGATATGTCTTTCTGGAGTCATACCAATACTTATAAAATTGAATTGTTCGATTGTTGGATTTTACATAATTAAAGCCTGTGTTTGGCAGATTATTTATACTAGATGAATTTCCGAAGAACATGTCACATGAAGTTTGGAAATCTGCATCTGGATCAAACTGTGAAAATGGATCTTGTAGCCACATTATGTCAGTATCCTGAGATTGAAAACAAAAAAAAATATAACTAAGGACTTTCGTCACTTGTTACAAAAATTAGTGGAAAGGAAATTACTTTCAAAATTTCTGAACAACTGCTATAAAAAGGTTATTCTACTACTTATGTCTTAAAAGATTCTAAGATAGGCTGAATTTTCCAGAAAAATATTAATATTTTCTTAAAATTGCAATTACACCCTCTCTGTTTGACCAGTTTGGAACATGTCTTTCTATTTTTCGAAACTACAAATACATCCCTCATATTTCAGTTTTATCCTAACATCACCCATTCATCCCCATATTCTCCAGATTTTTCCCACTTGTAAGTTGTTAAATTTACATGTAAATACAATTAACTAAATTTATAATTGACAATTTACAACCTTATTTACAGGTGAAAAAGCATATATGTACAAAAGGAGTGTGATTGCAATAAAACTTAATTGTGAAGTTTTTGTAACTTCTTTATTAAAGTATATGAATCAATTTACTGGTATATATATGTATGCAAAAGTGTAAAGTAGAGAATTAGTACCGTAAATACAAAGTTGTATCCCTTCTCAAGAACAGTAGCCAAAAACTCAATCTTCCTCCAAACAATTTCCAAGTAGTCTGGAGTCATAAAAAATGCATCACTAGTAAAGTTGAAACCTTCAATGTGTAGGCGATAGCAATGAAGATGTAAAGCCAAGCAGCGATTGTAAGCCTTTTCATCCAAGCATATAACTACTAAATGATTCAACAGCTTCTGTGTGTCATTTCCTATTCGAAAACTCTCAAGAAACACATCGAATATTGAATTTGGCTCTGCCCAGGCATTGTTTAGATTTGTTAAGATCACCGTTTTGTCCTTTGTTGATGCATTTTCTAGGATTATGTCTAATGGATCCTTGTTGTCAGTCACCTGAAAACAGTCAAAATGAGAGAATCAGATTGTGAAACAAGAAAAAGTTTTTTTTTTTTTTTCAAAGCTAGTTGCTAAATTTGTTAAGATCACCGTTTTGTTCTTTGTTGATGCATTTTCTAGGATTAAGTCTAATGGGTCCTTGATGTCGGCCACCTGAAAACATAGTCAAAATGAGAGAATCAGATTGTGGAAACAAGAAAAAGAGTTTTTTTTTTTTTTTTTTTCAATGCTAGTTGCTAAATTTTGACACACTCAAACAAACAACTGAAAGGGAGAGAACGATTTGAACACTTAATATGCTATCACTAATGAAAACAGAAAAGATAACACAGCAAAAACACACCACAGAAACAAACATGAAAACACAGAAAGTAATTTCCAAAAAACACACTGCTGTTACACACACTTGAACTCACCTCAAAGCCATTAGTGATACTATTGTTTGTAGCAAACACTTGGTCTTGAGGCATTACATAATTAGATTTAGGAACTGAATAATTAGAGAACACAAAGAAAGCCCCTAACACCCCCAAAAGCACCACTCCGATTCTCAAGACCTGCCGGCTATTATTATTTCCCTTGTTAACCTCTAAACCAGCTGCCTTGTACATAGTTCTCTGCTTCTGCTTTCTGTTTCTGCTTTTGCTTTTGCTGATTCTTCCTTTTTCTATATCTCTCTTTTCTTTCCTTTCTTTATTCATGAATATACAATATAAGCATGTTTTTGTTGACCAAGAAGGTCAAATTTCACCATCATCATGACCTATAGCTGATTCTTCTAATTGGTGTAGCTATTATATACATATAATTGGCTTGCATGTTGCTATTACATTTCTCTTTTTCTTTTTACTCTGATTAATATTATATTACTCGACGTGGAAACAAAATGATTAATTAATAATGAAGACCCGATAGCTATGCTACATGCCTCCTCCACTAACAAACTAGGCCTCACACTCAAACACTTTAATTAAATTGAATTGAGGCCTTTTGTCTCATTCCATATTTTTTTACATGTTCCATTAGTTTTATATATATATTATTGATTTATATAATAAAATGTATAAACAGTGGAGGTAAAAAAACCCTCTAGGAAAAAATTCTATTAGTGTTTTACTTGCATTTGTATAGTGAAGGAGTTTTAATAGCCAATTCTTAAGTTTTAAATGCGTGTTGAAAGTCATGGAACACGTAATAAGAATTAGAGTGAAGCATATAAATTAATTTTGTATAAGAGATAATAGTGTATAAACTATATATACATACATATATATATATATATGTATAATATATACATACAGAAATGCTATAATGGGCGACATTGCTTATAATTTGCCCACCGCAGCTGTATGATATGCTCGATTATATACATTTAACGGCTGCAGTGGGCTGTCTTCCATCCAGTGGTAGGCAACGTCCCCACTACAGATAAACTCTGTGTGTGTGTGTGTGTGTGTGTG
>QANX01001384.1:0-25754 GCA_003254975.1 Ochetophila trinervis
CAGGCGGGGCCTCTCCGGGAAATCCGGAGGGATTTCCGGGGCCGGTCCTGTCAATTTGGGATCCTGGTCCATTGAAAAGTCTTTTATTTTATTTGGCTCTTAGTCTTCTCATTTCCTCATCGAATGAACTTCATCTTTCTTAATCTTTAAACCTTTTTCTTTTTTTCAGCTCGGATGCGCACCCTTTCTTTCTCCAATTCAGCTTGCCTTATCCGTTAGCCCGAGCTTGTGCTTGTTATTTCTTTTCACATGCCTGTCTCTTTGCGTTAAAGGTTACTGTGAGAGTACTCAAATTCAGCCCTTCGTTTGGAGAAGAAAAGACATCATTCATTAATCTCCTTCAAGAGTTGTGTTTCCCGTCTCTAGTTCATACTGGAGCCTGGAGCCAGAAATTTCTACCTCTCTTCATCTCTCTAGCTAAGGCTGACAAACATCCTCTCCTGAGTTCTAATGTCGTAAAGTTATGCTGAGGTCCTTTGCATTGAGCAGTGTCTCTAGCTTGCGTTTCTAGAGTCTCATCCAGTAGTTCCCCACTCCATGGTTCTGAGATCTCTCACATAATCTTGGAGAATCTATGAGAGCTGAGTTGCTTCAGGTAGTTAAAATTTGCTCATATTGCATTTGTTGATGTTGAGCTAGTATGCTCAAGGTTTGGCCCATTTGTTTATCCAGGTCCGATAATGAGTTTTCTTAGAACGAGGTGCAATCCTTTGTTCGTTCTATCTAAGACGTGGTGGTGCCTGATGAGATTGTAATGTAATTGGTTAAGCTCCCTCGAAAGTATGTCATTGCTCCTATTAGTTGTCTGACACCATAATGGGTGCTCAAGCTGCTACGTGCTTAAGTGTGACTATTTCATTTTGGGAGTTCAAATTTTAGCGACGATTCTCTAATAACTCAAATTCAAAGACTTTCTCCAAGTGCTTAAAATTTGTGAGTTCCTCTATGAGCTAAAAATAAGCAAGTTCCTGCGGTAGCTAAAAATAAGCAAATTTCTCCAAGAACTAAAAATCCAAAAAACCACTCAGTGGCTAAAATCTAGAAGTTTATCCAAGATTAGTAATCCAGAAATTGTTTTCAAATCTGAAAATCTGGCAGGATCTCCAGAAGCTGAAATCCAGTAGGTTTATCTATTAGCTGAAATCTAGCAAATTCTTTAGAAGTAGAAATCCAACAGATCCTTCATGGTTGAAACCAACTATTTGTTAGAAGCTAAAATTGAGAAGATTTTTCAGAAGCTAAAATTGAGCAAATCCTTCACAAGCTGAAAATCAACAGTTTCTCTAGGAGCTGAAAATTAACAAATCCTTCAAGATATGAAATCAGCATATTCTTCAAAAGCTAAAAATTAGCAATCTCTCCAGGAGTCGATAATCATCAAATCCTCTAAGGGTTGAAATCGAGTAGATCTTCCAGAAACGGAAAATCAGCATGTCTTCTAGAAGCTCAAATCTAATGGATTATATATATAGAAGTTGAAATTTGATAGGTTCTCAAATAGCTGAAACCCAATAGGTTTATCTAGTGGCTGAAATCGAGCAAATTCTTCTAAAGGTTGAAAGCCATCCAGCTCTGAATATCCACAACAGATAGTACCCAGGAGTGACATGTGCCTCATTTTTGCTTTTGCATCTTTCTTTTTTCTACTAACTTTTTTTGGGTCCCTTTTCTTTATTTTTTATATCTTTGTATTTATATATATATATATATATATATAGGAATTTTCTATGGAGCCCAAGAATTGAGCTCCATAAGCACCTCAACAAAAGCATTTTTATTTTTTTCTTGGATTTTTTAATTTTTTTTTGTTTTGCCTTAGATTTTTATAATATTTAGAACTATTAGGTTTAAGAAAATAAAACAAAATATTTTAAAAGACACAACAATCAGGAATGTTATGATGTTTTAGTTATAGTTTTTTGGTTATTTTTTAGTTTTTTGATAGATTTTAAAATTTATAGCATTTAAAAGTATTTGGTAGAAAAAAGTAAAAAAAAAAAACCCATCTATTGAGCTCCATAAACTTTTAATAGGTGAATTTCATAGAAAATATATATATATTTATAAAATTTAAAATAAAAATTATCACGAATAATATATTATTAATGAAAAATTTAAAATTTCCATCACTAATAATTTATTTTTAATAACTATATGATTAAATTTGTCATTAAAAATATATTTTTAATAATAATTGTTATTTTATTAAAATAAAAATGTTTATATTGTAAAAATACTATATATATATATGATAGATATAAAATGTTAATGTTTTTATGCTACTTTTTATATTGAATTTTAGCTAGTTTATAATTAAATGTTAATGAAAAGTACTTAATTACTGTATTTTTCTATTTTCAGTAAAAGAAAGACTAAAGCTAGAATTACTGTATTTCTGCACAACATTTACTGGAAAATTATATCTAGAGCTACACTTTGAGGTTTTGTGCTATTCCAGTTGCAAATGATTCCTGATTCACTAGGCTTCAATTCTGAAAATTTTAATTGCAATTGCTTTGGCCAATCAGTACCAGTTTGATTTACAATATCAATATTTCCAACAGTTGCGGAAGATTTACACCATCTTGAGGAAATTAGAATTTGAGTGTCTTCCCGATGTTCAAATTATGCAAACAAGAAATTCCTAAAAATCTAAGACATAGACCAAACTTTTTCAACTAGAATCAATGAATTAGAAGTCCATTTGCTCATCCAAACGGAATTTGGAATTTTTCTGCCGGTCATGAAAGATATAAAAAAAAAGTATTTTGGCTTACTAGGGATGCTATTGATGATTAGACTGCCATGTCATCATACTTCAGCCATGTGTACGAAATTTGCCACATGAGAGGTCAAATTATTTTAATTATATTAATTGGAATAATATTTAGAATAAAAAGAATTAAAATTAAATACAAATTTGATTTTTAAAGAGATAAGGAATGTTACTGTAAACCTAGTGTGAACATGAGACACAAATTACCCTACTATCCTTGAGGTGACCGGCCATTCTAGGAAATATTGGAGTTGGAGATTGAGTTTACATATTATCTCCTATATTCTTTAGGTTTTTAGAAAGGGTTTTGGGTTAAACCTTTTCTAATCCTTCCCTATAAATATCATGCATTGTTGAAAGGAAAAAAACATGTTTTCACCACTAGCCCTCACGGCAACACTCTCTCCCTCTCCAGCTGCACATCCCTTTTCTTTTCTCTCAATTCTCACGACAACAACATATTTGTTTTAGGTTTAATATTCAGTTTTTAGGAGTTATTTCATAGTAAAGTTGTGATACACAAAGCCTAGTGCAAAGAAAATTCGGCAAGCCATTGGAGGAGTCAACCTTATGATTTGGATCATAGTTTGGATAAGCCAAGAGGAAAATATTGAAGAACCATTTTCCAGCAGCCATCAACTTTGGATTTGATTCATTTACTCTTATTCTCTTTGCTATTTAAACTATGTTGTTTCTTATTTATTTGATGGATACTTTAGAGATTATGTGTAACTAATTTACTATGAGGATTATGATGTAGCCTTATTATGAATATTTTAGTTCTTAATGCATATTTAGTTTGATTCACATTAAATGTTAATTTTTATTGTAGTTCTTAATGCTTCCATAAAAGCGTAGATTGATTAAGTATTTATATTGGGTTAGAAATAAGAGATATAAGTATGGATGTGCAATAAAATATATGGTTATAAAAATATTGCATATTTTAGTGACAACTTTAACAAGATCTTATTAGGTTTGCATGTCTTAGGGCTTAAATTTCCATATTTAAATTAGAGATAATTAAATACGTTGTACTTGCTAGATTAGAATGTATTGAGAAATCAATTTCTACTCATATGTGGTTAAGGGGGTTAACCTATAAATCTATAATATATTATGGCTAAATATGAGTAATAGTGATAAAGTCATAATCATTGTTTTCTTAAAATCTTGAAATTTTATTTGCTGCAGTTTTTTAATTTTTATTATTGCTTTGCTTTTAATCAATGTTTGATTACTAAACAATAATTATTCAAAAATAATTCTATTTTACTTTTGTTAGTTTAATTTTACAATTAATTTAATTTAATAACTAAAGTTATTATTTATCATGAAATCGATATTGATTTTATTTTTAAAAAAAATTCATTTTATTACTTATTGATCCGTATTCTTATAAATTGTTCTAAAATATACTATAACAATATACACGCGCTAACTCATATATATATATATATATATATATATATACAGAAGTGATGTGGTGCGCAACAGGCGCGCACCTATGGAAAGCGTCTGTGAAACGCACCGTTTGATTAAACGGTGAAACGGTGCGTTTCATTATTTGGAGGCCTCGGCGATGAAGGGCTTGATCTTCAGCTTAGGGCAGGGCAGGGGCTCAATCAAAAACGGTGAGTTCGCACCAGCTTAGGGCAGGGCAGCCATTGCAGCGGCTTCTTCTTCTTCTTCTTCTTCTTCATCGCCGTGCGTTCGTCGCACCAGGTTCGTCGCACTAGCACGGTTGCAGCAGCCGTCGCACCAGGTTCGTCGCACTAGCACGGTTGCAGCAGCCGTCGCACCAGCAACCCAGCCTGCCGTCGCACCAGCAACCCAGCCTACCTTCTGCTTTCCGTCTTCACCGAACAATTAAAAAGTATGGTTCTGGCCAATTTTGATTTTTTTTCGGGTATATGATTTTAATTGGGAAAAATCATGTATATTTATAAACTTTAAAATTTGTTCATTTTATCTTTTATGATCAGGTGAATGAAACTTATGACTGCTGGTATACATCTGGAATGAAACTTCTTTCTGGCCGATTTTGATTTTTTTTTTTTTTCGGGTATATGATTTTAATTGGGGAAAACTCATATTATAGCTATGCGTTTGCAAACAATATAAAAATAGAAGGAAGCAAAGAATTTAATATCTGTTGTAATTGTTTATCTGTTGGAATTGTTGGTGTAATTGTTGGAATTTTCGGGTATATGAACTAAAGCATATTAATTTGTTGGAATTGAATATCTTGATGAATTATTTATCTGTTGGAATTGTTGGTGGAATTGTTGGAATTTTTGGGTATACGAACTAAAGCATATTAATATGTTGGAATTGTTGGAATTTTCGGGTATATTGGTTGTGTAATCACATTGTTAGCCAGGCCAAGGCAAATCAGGTTCAAAAAATGTGTATTGTACCGAATATAAAAAAAAAGTGTGGCTTTTAACTATGTGAAGTGATTTTGAATCGAAATTTCAGAATTTGTTAATGGTAGATGAGTTTGTTAATGGTGTTAAATAGAAATCTATAGCTAGAACATATTATAACAAAGTTTTTTTTATTGCTGTTATATATAGATGAGTTTGTTAATGGTGTTAAAAAGTACATGGTGACCTCTATCTTCGGTCAATCTTTTCTACTCTACATGATGATCAAAAAGTACATTAGGCACTCTCGCTCAATTGCTTGTCATTTTACAAAGCGATAAGGCATACTCAGGGATTTCTATACCAAAATGAAAGTAGCACTTTTCAAAAAGAGTGCTGCCTAGTTTATAAAAGCTGTGAAAATCTCAAGAATGCCAATCCTCTTCCCATATTGGACAGCCAGCCACCCCGTAACAGTGAAGTATGCTACAAGAAAACAAATACGCTTAAAGCGGACGGTATGTAAAGCCTGTAGAAGCATTCTTTCAGCACCAAATAGAGAGAATGCTGATATATTGTGTTGCACTAGCTTAACAAAGACGATGCAGATCAATGACGTTAAAAAGCCAGTAATAACTCCAGCCGCCACTTCCCATCTCAAATACTTGAACTTTTCCTGACTCAAAAACCAGGAGTGCAAAATCTTTGTGGACCTGACACCAAAAGAGCCATTTTCAGCTATATTTCAAAGCAGGATATAAAAATAAAATAAAAGTAAAAAAAAAACAGCCCAACAAACACGAAAGATGATCATGGATATCATGACTATTATGTACAAGTGCTACTCATACCATTTTCTAATACAATATAATTTTACGTTTAGACTACATCCCTAAATCATATACAATGGGTAACTAGGCTAGGATACATTTGTTTCATAATCTGAAAACCATTTCCATATGATTCATTCACCTTACAAAAAATTGGTATTCTACTGATTTATAAAACTGAAAAATCTATTTTGCATAAAATTAGAACACTTTTCAGACTTTCCTCTTACTGTTTAAACTTTTGGTAAAGCATCCTAGATCAACATTGAGGAGGCTGTAAACAAAAGCATCTATAAAATCAACCCAACTCTCTTGGAACAAAACGAGCATCTCAGCTCCACCCCTCCTCCTCACTCCTACTTGTTTATCCTCCCATCCTTCTTTCAAACCCACAATTCCCAAACCTAAAACAACACATCTCCTTGCCTCTATTTGTCCTCAGTAATATTAAAGATCACTTCCTTTACCTCATCTAAAGTTAGTAATAGAAACCTTCTTCATATGTGTCCCCGAAACCATCAACTCCCTTCCCTAGTTCGAAGACACTCAGAGAATTCATGGATACACCGCAAGTGAAGATATTTAACATATTCATGGATACACCACAAGTTAAGATATTTAATATTCCAATAAATCTGTACAACACAAGGACAATGAAATAATACAAAATTGATTAGGTAAAACATATCTTAGAAAATTAATCTACTCACAGGATGAGATATCTCCTAATCATCTCAAATGTGGATGGATCTTCAGCTTGGCAACTGAAAAGGCCATCATGATATAAGCTTACTTTCGAAATTCCAGATGTATACCAGCAGTCATAAGTTTCATTCACCTGATCATAAAAGATAAAATGAACAAATTTTAAAGTTTATAAATATACATGATTTTCCCCAATTAAAATCATATACCCAAAAAAAAATCAAAATCGGCCAGAACCATACTTTTTAATTGTTCGGTGAAGACGGGAAGCAGAAGGCAGGCTCGGTTGCTAGTGCGACGGCTG
Source organism: Ochetophila trinervis (assembly GCA_003254975.1). NCBI lineage: Eukaryota > Viridiplantae > Streptophyta > Magnoliopsida > Rosales > Rhamnaceae > Ochetophila > Ochetophila trinervis. The sequence continues at coordinate 6,985 of QANX01001384.1, forward strand.
CTGCAACCGTGCTAGTGCGACGAACCTGGTGCGACGAACGCACGGCGATGAAGAAGAAGAAGAAGCCGCTGCAATGGCTGCCCTGCCCTAAGCTGGTGCGAACTCACCGTTTTTGATTGAGCCCCTGCCCTGCCCTAAGCTGAAGATAGAGCCCTTCATCGCCAAGGCCTCCAAATAATGAAATGCACCGTTTCACCGTTTAATCAAACAGTGCGTTTCACAGACGCTTTCCATAGGTGTGCGCCTGTTGCGCACCACATCACTTCTGTATATATATATATATATATTCTCTTGCTGAGAGAATGAATGACCCACCAAAAATTAAATAGCAAACTTGGCTTCAGATATTTCATTGTATAAATGACAAGAAAAATGAATAATACAAATAGTATGACAAGACAAAAAAATAAAATATATTGTGACAAGACAAGAAAAGAAGAAAAAAAGTAGCTTGATGCGACAAGATAATAAAGGAAAAGACAAAGAGAATGGTTTTTGTTTGATCTGGAGTGTAATATACAGAGAGACTAGAACTGGAGTGGACAAATTGCATAATATGAAAGGCAGAGAATAACAAACTAGAGATGGACACTAACGTCCCCGACCTTCTAGTTCTGTGGTAAGTGGATTTCTGTGGTAAGTGGATGAATTACATCTTCAACATCACAAATTTGAAAAAAAATGGACACAACCAAAAATAGAGATGGACACTAAGGAAAAATCAAAAATGGGTTTCAACTAAGCAGAACGCAACATAGACAGAGATAAATTTCAAAGGAACACAAAAAAGGAAAAAATCATAGACAACGAACACTAAACAAAAAAAATGAATAAAAATTTCTCATTTCCACAGACGATGTTAAATATTATGCTCATTTTTTATTGTATTCCATAATCTTTTGAGAAGCTTGTTCACCATCACCAGCTGCAAAACAGAGAAAAACTGATTAAAAAAGTGCCGATGAAATTATATGCATTTTTTTGAATGACTAAGTCAGCCATAGATATTCAATACAACCAGTCTCTTCTTCTCCCAAATGGTTATGAAGAATAAGATGAAGCTCGTGTGTTAAAAATCTCCTAGAAGAAGACAATAAAGGAAGGTCTAAGTGTAATAACAAGTGGACAGAGAAAAACAAGAGAGAAAGTTGTCAAATCGTAAAAAAATGAGCGTGCTATCAAGGAGGGCTATAAAAGAGGCGGTGAGATTCAAATGAAATTCTTTAACAGGAGTTTATGTTACAATTTTCTATTTTTATGTAATTTGTTTTATAATTTTTAATTTTTAATTATAATGTATTCATAATTTATTATTTTTATTTATAATATATAATTTGTTTATTTATATTATGTATTTTTTTGAAAATTTTTTATGAACTTCTCAAATAAAAAAAATTCACTTAATTTTTTTTTAAAAAAATGATAAAAAAAGATCCATGTTATTTTTTTGAGAAGAGTAGTTGAAATGAAGGGATATAAAACTCTACTTACGGCATGTGGCATATACAGGAATAGATGGATGAGAATTTTGTAGGCTCTGCACACACTAAAAATATTTTCAATTCAATGTAAATTGTTAAAATTAACATTTTATATAAGTAAATATAAATATTATTTTGAAAAAATACACTCCAATAATAATATTTAAAATGAATATCGAGCTGACGTGATATAAATATTGTCAAAAAAAATATCTATTTTTGGAGGCTTTGTCAGACATTGTCAAGTTTCCTAAAATGTAAAATTTACTTTAAAAATCTAATTTGTTCAAAAATTAAAAATATTTAATAAAATATATAATTAATTAATAATCATAAATAGTATTTGTGCACGTTACCATTAGAGAACGATTTTTGAATTGAATGTGCATTTATGCCACATAAATTTAGACAATGTCTATTTCTATGCCACATATATAGCAATCCACATTCTCCATTGAAGATGCTTTTAAGTTGGTCAGATTTAAAAAAAAAAAAAAATCAATTCAATCCATCAAAATTAGATTATTTGGATTGTAATCCGATTCAGTCTGATTAAGACTATGAATTCAACCAAATCTAACCTATAAAATGAGGGTTAAATTGGATGGGTTTATCAAGTTAATCCATACATTTTTTTTTCAAATTTAATTTTTTTTATTAAAATTAAATATTAATCATAATTATATTTTTTTCTTTTTTATTTTTTAAAAAATAAATTATATGAATTATTACAATACAAGAAAATAAACTAAAAAAAATCTTTTACAAAATATAAACTACAATAAGTATCTAACTAACAAAAATTAGGACTAAAACTAAAACAATCTATGTCCAATTAAAAATAAAAATTAATTTAAACTAAATCTCAAATTATAAAAATTTATGTTCAACTAAATATAAAAATAAATTATGTCTCTCAAATTAAAAATAAATTAAAATAAAATATTAATTTTTATTTATTTTTTAATAGACTTCATATTAGATCGAGTTGGATTCAATTTTTAATGAATAAAAACAAACCCAACCAGATGAAATGTCAAGGTTGAAAAAATTACAACCTGCATCCAAAATGAATATTCAATTTTTACTGTGAATTAGATTGGATTAAATTAGACAGATTAAATCAGATTTTTTAAATTTTTGTACACCTTTGAAATCCACAACACAACTAACGCGACTCTATTAGAAAACTGTTTAATGTCATTTGTAACTGCTGTATATGTCTTATTTTTGTCAAATTTAATAGATGAAATTAAAAATTGAACTAAAATAACAAAAATCAATAATTTAGGAAGTGATAATTTTTGAAGTTTAGATGGTAAGGTGCAAATATATATTAGTTCAGGGAGTTAAATGAATTTAAACCTTTCCTTTTCGTATATAGTTTCTCTAAATTAATTTTACAGGAAAGAAAAAAAATGTGGAGATGTTACATGTAATATTTTTAATTTTTAATTTTCAATAACAGAAAGCAGTTCTTCCAAAACAAAACATCTCCTATGATTAAGCACTCTCTCTAAAGGTAGATGAAAAAGAAAAAGCATTTCACGCTCGGTTTTCAATAACAGAAAGCAGTTCTTCGAGAACAAAACGTCTCCAATGATTAAGCAGTACTCTCTCTCTTTTTAAAGGTAGATGAAAATGAAAAAGTATTTCACGATCGGTTGAAGAAACGTACAAGTATTATTTTCAAGTAAAAAAAGAAAAAGTACTCGTTTATGAATACGAAGCAATTAGATAAGGCAAACTGTTTGTATGTACGATTTGTTCAAAAGAAAAAAAAACAAAAACTTTTTGTATGATGGAAGATCCACCGACACATAAAAAAAGAAAAAAGAAAAAACATGAAATGACATAACTTTTGCAAAATAATCATGAAATAACTTAATGACTAAGAATGATAACGTTTATTAATTAAATTTTTAATATTTAATAATTTAATATTCATTTTTTAAAATTTATTTTTTATGATATTAAACATTATTAAATATTAAAAATTTATTAAATAAATTTGATATCTGTAAGAATATTCTTACTAAAATCTAATTCATTACTCTATTGAATTATTAAAAAAAAATATTCACTCTTTACTTAGTTCCAGTAAGCAATAATTGGAGGAAAATAAACTATAAAATGAATTCTTTCTTTTTCACTGTCATTTTGCTTATATATTTTTTAACTTTTGAATTACACTTTAACATTTTTATTAAAATTATTGGAGGTAACTTCGATTATTGTATAGAAAAATAATAATTTTTATTATTGGATTGTCTTGACAAAGATTATGTATTTACTTTTTGAACTATCACTTCCTTTTCCATTCCTCGATAAATTACAAATTCTAATTGAGCTATTAGGGTTTTAGAATAATTTTTTTAAATAATTTAATGAAAAAATTACACGTGGAATGTTTGAATTATATCGGATGTTACATTTAAATATCCGAACTTTTTTTCGTTGCAAACATATATTTGAACTCACAATTTTCAACAACGTTAATACTTTTTGTCATTTCTGTCTAATTTTGTCCATGCCGTGTTTCTTCAACCTGCTGACCTCCAAAGCCTTCCTGGAGACCTTGCTCGACGAAGCCGGAGCAAGGTTGATTCTCCACCACATCAAACACATCAAGGAAACCAAAGGTGTGATCATCAACACCTTTAAGGAGCTCAAAATGCACACCATTCAATCCCTCACCACCTCTTATGCTCTTCCACCTATGTACCCTGTAGGACTTGTCTTGAACATGCTGCTGAGCAACGGTTGCAACAATCAAGCAGCTCACGGCGACCGGGACAGAATCATCAAGTGGCTAGACGATTAACCGCCGAAGTCAGTTATGTTTCTGTGCTTTGGAAGCATCAGATGTTTCAGCGACCAGCAAATGAAAGAGATCGAATGCTCGTATGCGAGACGCGTGCTTTCGGGAGAATTCTTCGATCGGACGGTTGGGCTCCATAGATCGCCATCCTGTCTCATTTGCCGACATGAAGTTTCGTGTCGCATTGCGGTTGGAATTCGATGATGGAGAGCGTGAGTTTCGAAGTGCCCGTGGCAGGTTGGCGGATCACTTTTTGTAGTTTTGCTGTTTGCTTTTCAATCAATGCCTATTATAAAAAAAAAAAAACATAACAAGAAGAAGAGAAGAAGAAGGAAGAAAAGAGAGAAAAAATGACTATATTTCCCCCTATGTTTCCTCTACACGTGGTCTGTACGTGATTTTAACGAACCGAAATAACGAAAAGTATTAAAGTTGTGAAAATTGTGAATTAAATGTACCATCCGATATAATTCAGGTACTCCACATTTAATTTTCTCCAATTTAAATATATTTTCAATTAGCAAATTGCCATATCAACTAAAATTTTACTGATGATTATTATATCATTATTAATAACAAATAACAATTTTTTTTTTGTGGGCGCGTGTCATTTTATTTAAATTACATAATTTTGCATTTCAATCGGACAAAATAAAACATATATATATTATATAACAATGAAATTTTAAATAAAATAATATAAAACATATATTTTATAAAAAGTTACTTGATCTATACATTAAATTTTTAACAAAATGTGTAACTAACATTTATTTGGGTATTTTATCAAAAAAGGAAAAACTTTTATTTGGGAAAAACGTTTATTTTGCAAAGTGAATGTGCTTGGATGCAAAATTTAGATAATGACTTAACCATTATATATAGAAGGGAGGCAGAAAGGAAAGTAGAGTTGGGGAGAATTATATTAGCTAGAAAACATGGAAGAAAAATGGAGTAGAGTGTTTGTGAAGGAGCTGAAGAAGGTGAGCTTCATGGCAGCTCCAATGGTGGCACTCATGGTGATGCAATGCCTTTTTTATTTTGTTGCCATAATCATGGTTGGGCACCTCGGTGAGCTCTCTCTTTCCGGGATCTCCATGGCTAACTCTTTCACTAGTGTTACTGGCTTCAGTTTTCTTGTAAACTTCTTCGATTTCCTCTTATCTTAATTATACTTTTTCATTAGAATTTTATTATTATTATTATTATTATTATTATTATTATTATTATTATTATTATTATCTAAATGTATTTTAAATATTTTTTAAAATTAAATTTGTTCACATAGAAAATTCTACAATTAATTTATGCAATTTGTATACTGTAATTTGGAAAAAATTACACTTTTATCTAATTTAGTTAAAATTGATGAATTCCGTTAATTTAGAAATAATGTCATAGCAAGTTACTTTCAAAATTGATTTTTTTTTTTTCATTTTTAATTGTACCAAAAGCTAAAAAAATTAAAAAACAGAAAGAAAAGCCACAAAAAAATTTCAAATTTTCTTTCCAATTTTTTTAATTTTTTTTAATTTTTGATATAATAAAAAATCAATTTTGATGGTCACATACTATAAAAGTAACTTTTGAGTTGATGAAATTTATCAATTTTAACTAAATTAGATAAATATGTAACTTTTTTAATATTATTGTATAAATTAATTGTAAAAACTTTTACGTGAACAAATTCAATTTTGGACAATACTAAAGTGCATGAAAACTTCTTCTTTTTTTACCCAATTGAATTTATATAAAATATTGGGCTAATAGAGATCAAAGAATTCTATTTTTTTTTGGAAATTATTATTTTTCTTTCAATGTTGAAAATCATGCACGAAACTAGGTAAAAGTCACTTCTAGTTTGCTAGCGAGAATTTTGAATTTCATTGACATTAAAAATGAAAATAAGAAAAAATAAAAAATAAAATATTTTGTCGTTAAGATTACCCATGGTCTACTCGAAGATTTTAGCTCATTTATGAGTTCATTTGTGATATTATCTTTTGCAAAATTAATTCGTTAAATTAATTCATTAGATTTTAGCTAATTTATGGTTTACTTTTAATTAGAGGTTTGTTTGCAATATATGCACTATAAACTATGTTTAATGTTGCTAATTGTCCCTCAAATATAAATATTAGAAGTTGTTGGAGAAAAATATAAAAGAAATAATCATCTCATTAGCTTTAAGCTTTTAAAGGAGTGATATTTTATTTTGATATCAAAATTAAAAAATTTTAAAAACTATTTAAATTCAAAAATCAACAACTCTATTAAAAAAAATACATATAAAAACTAAAAAACTTACAGAAAAATATTAAAAAATATATATAAAAAAGTGATCCAGAGCTGATAATTCCACATTCCAATATTTATTTGACTTTATTTGTTTTAGACTATTAAATGTAATGTGAATGCACATAGGATATGTGCATGACAGAGATTAACAAAGGGAGAGACATTAATGTCAAGACTATAAAACCCGTCCATTGTTAAATATAAAAAATAAACGGTAAAAATTTGGATTTGAAAACTATGGGGAAATATGACATGGATCATAGAGTGCAGTTTAGTAAAATAAAAAAAAATAAAAAAAAATATTCTCCTAAAGTCTTTATACCAAAAAATGTTGAATTCAAAACTAAAAAAATTCATTCTTTGAACAATATATAATTTTCTGTTAAGTTTTTTTCACCTTATTAGTTGAAAATTGACGAAATTAAGCATATTCTCAGCCATCGTGATAAAATAAATCTTTCTTTTTCATGCAGCTTGGTTTGACTAGTGGGTTGGAGACTCTTTGTGGACAAGCATATGGCGCAGAGCAATATCAAAAGCTTGGAATTTATACTTACACTTCCATTATCTCTCTCACTCTTGTTTGTCTCCCCATATCTGTTTTATGGATTTTCGCAGACAAAATACTTATATTGATAGGTCAAGACCCTTCAATTTCAAAAGTAGCACAACAGTTCTCCATTTATCTCATCCCTGATCTATTTTTCTTTGCCATACTTCAATCTATTATTCGCTATTTACAAACTCAGAGCTTGATACTTCCAATGTTGTGTAGCTATTTAGCAAGTTTTTGTTTACACATCCCTCTTTGTTGGATATTAATATTTAAGCTAAAATTGGAAGTGATTGGTGCAGCATTGGCCATTAATATGTCAGCTTTTGCTAATGTGATTTTGCTTGGGTTTTACATCAAGTATTCGTCAGCTTGTGAGAACACTCGACCTGTTTTTTCAATGGAAGTCTTCTCGAGTGTTAAGGAGTTCTTTAGTTTCGGAATTCCTTCAGCTATGATGGTCTGGTAAGAAAATTCACCATAACATTTTCCTCATTTTGATAGTAACATTTTAGGATTTTTTTTTTATAAAAAAAGAAAATTAAAATTAAAAAAACACGTTTGGTTCATATAATGGTTATTCCTATTAAAATAGGAATATCTATTCTTGAGAATGAAAAAAAAAAAATGAATAACTATTCACATTTTATATGTTTGGTAAGAATATTAAATTATATTCAAAATTTATCCTTAATAAATATTTTTTTTAAATAAAATTAATAAAAAATCAACTTTATATTTATTTCTGTATTCTTATTATACAATAAACCATGTAAATTTAATTTAATTTTTTTAAAAATATGACAAGGATAGATTTAAAGCTTATCTAGAATCAAAATCTGGAAAAAAAAATTCGTAGTTTTTTAAAAGAAATAGTTATTCTTTTAATTGAAGGCTTATCTATTCTGTTAGAATATCTATTCTTTAATTTTTAAATGCATCAAACGTAGAAAAACATAATATTAAAGAATATCTATTCTATTCATGCACTTATACCATACCAAACCTGCATTTTGACTTTTAGTTTGTTTTGAATTAATCAAAACATAAATCAATTACCAAAATCATTTTTAGTTCATTTTCATAAAAAATAAAAATCGACAATCAAAATTATAATTTACCAAATAATTGCATGTAATTTTGATATATTATAGATATAATAGTCGTCCATGGTGTATATATTTGCACTTTTAATTTCAATGCAATTTGTTACTAGTTATAAATGACAGTTTTATCGCTAAAACAATTATTAGTGGCTAAGTTATTTATGATAATAAACTATTAGTGATAAATTAATAGCGATTAAATAAATTATTAACGACTAAGTTGTTGCTGATTATAAATTATTAATGACAATCTAGATTTAAAAAATATATAAATATTAGCACAATAAAATTTCTCATATATATAAATCACAAATAATATATATATATATATATATATAAATCAATAAAGTACATTCTTAAATAAATTTCCTAATTTATTTATCTATTTTTGCGTATGGGGACAAACTCAATCAATAGTCTTGAATGGTGGTCATATGAGGCTATCATTTTGATGGCTGGGCTTCTACCAAATCCCAAACTAGAGACTTCAGTGCTTTCAATATGGTATGCTTCATTGCTTCTTTTATTGAAATTTATACAATAATAACATGCAATTAATGAATTCTGTGAAGTTGAAATAGATTGCTTATCGATTTTCATCACCTAATTTTGAACAGCTTTTCAATTACCTACTTAAACTCCTTCGTAATGTCAGGATTTGGGGCCACAACAAGGTAATTGCATTAATGATAAAAAAAATTCACACACACACACATATATATATATATATAGTTTTGCTATAAAATCTATTTATTCGAGAAAGCTTGTAAAGCTGTAAAAAATTATTCTTTATTTTTTTTATAAATTTTAAAATCTATAAAAAAATATATATATATATATATAAATCACCGTAACATTTGTTTTATGCATAGCATTTCTTTCTTTTTTGGTTCTTTTATTGTTTTTTTTTTTTCAATTCAATTGCTCTAAATGATATAAAACCTAAAACAAAATAATTTTTTTTTAAAAATAAAAATAAAAATATCTTTATGAAAAAGCTTATGGAACTCAACTGTTAAGCTCCATAACAACTCTCTATGTATATAAAAGGTAACTAGATTTTTGCCACGCTCATACTAGCTTTGCACTTTTATATCCCAAACTACAAAATTCTTTACAAAATTGTATGGTTAAGTAGGATAAACATAGTTATTCCGAAATATACCTAAATGAGTTAATTGCAAAGGAAAAAAAGCATGGACATCCTTCTTAAGTTGGCACTCTCCATGCCTCAAACCCAAGCAAGCAAAATATATTAATAATAAGAAAACAAAGTAAACCCCAATAGGAAAACACCAAGTATAAAAAAGAATAGCAGGCAAAAAAAAATTTGAGAAAAGAATTGTACGATGAAACAACTTGGCCTCATTAAAACCTACTTGAAGAAAACCCAAATGGGGAGACAACAAGTATAAAAAAGAGTACTAAGCAAAACAACAAATTGAGAAAACCTATAAGAAAATCTCTACCAATAACATCATTTGAATGAGCCACCTTGCAAAACTTAGGTAAAGCCAAGCACCACTTAAATTGCGTAACATTAAAAGCATATTTTGAAAGAAGATCAGCCACCTTATTACTTTCCCTAAAAAATGTGAGAAACTTTGAATGAAATAAAGGAAATGAAATACATGAAAATAGACCAACGAGCCCGATAACACCAAGGCACAAAATGCGAATAATAAAACAACAAATCCACAACATACATCAAATCACTCTCTAACCAAAATTTCTCCCAATAATTTTCGTTAGCAATCTCCAAAGCATGTATGACTGCCAACAGGTCAGCCTTAATGGCAAAAATATACCTGAAAAGAACTGTGAAACAACCTTTAATGAAACCCTTACTATTACGAAAAATACCACCACCGCCCGCCAAACCCAGGCTTCCAAAAGCAGTTCCATCCATGTTGATTTTAATCCAATACGGTGTTGGTTGACACTAAACAACATTAATCACCTTGGGAGCCTTAGGCCGATTCGGCTCCACCCCCAACTTTTGAAAAAGCACCAAATCAGAAGCATTATTATGCATACTACCTTTACTAACTAAATTCGTCTCTTTAATGGATCTCCTGATGAAGTTAAAAGCTTTAACAAAAGTAATTTTGAAGTCTTTGTGAATGCCACCAAATCAAAAGCATAATTACTCATAGTACCTTTGTTAGCCAAATTCGCCTCTTTAATGGATCTCCTGATAAAGCTAAAAGCTTTAACAAGAGTAATTCTGAAGTCTTTGTGAATGCCACAATTACAAGCATACCAAATTGCATTAAAACTGCCAACAATCCATAAATTCTGAATTCAAGAACTAAAATTTACCTGAGTATCCTAAAAGAATCAACCAAAGAATCCCTAAAAACAATAGAAAGATATAAAAGATTACCAATAAAAATCCACATATCCCAAGCATAAGAACAAAAAAAAAAAAATAGATGTCTCAATGTCTCACAATCACAACCATAAAGAATACAACAAGACCACCAAAACACAACCTTGCTTCTGCAAAACACAATTGGTAGGAAGCCTATTTAAAATACACCTCCAATAAGAAAAACTACAAGAATGAGGAAGACACGATTGCCAAATAACATTTTCCCAACCTCCCAACAAAGAAGAATAAAAAAAATTCAAATAGATCTCCTTACAATAAACCATTCTGAAACAAGAGTGTTGCTAAACTAAGAAATCATTATCATAGATCGAAGCTTTTATTTTTTTTCATTTTCACTACTAATCTTCAGGTATTGCTCCTTAAAAGATAAAGGCAAGTCCCAATCCCTGTTATCATCCAAAAACATTGAAACTTTTAAATTGGGGTCCAAGGCTGATTCCCCAAATCAATCCAGTAAATAATTGGATTGTCTACCATTAGTCCAAAAATTAGTTTGGAAATTTTTACCAATAATCCATAAACAATTATTATACAACTTCTTAAGAATGGCCAAGTATATGAGGATAAATGAAAACGAGCATCAAATTTACCTTTAGACCGAGACCTCAAAAAATCAAAAACAAAAGACTGCTCAGTTAAAACTTTCCAAGCAAGTTTACTTAGCAAAGCTTTATTGAACACCCTCAAGTTTTTGATGCCCAAACCAATTAACTTTGAAGGCGGGCAACAACGATTCTAGTCAACTCCAACCCTCGCTAAACTATTAATATAGCCAAACCACAGAAAATTCCCAGCCGCCCATTCATGTAATTAATCATATCCTAAGTTGAAGAAATAGGAATAAACTCATTCTGCTGAGCCTTGATCAAAAATCCTCAGCTATACTAGACAGAATCGGTCAAACCCCTTGAGAACAACCAAAATAACAAAAGAATATAGGAACTCTAGTCAAAGAAAGAATAATAGAAACCCAGATGCAGAATTGATTTGTAAAACCAAGAGCTTTCAAAACCGCCCCCCAAGGAAGCCAAGATCTAGCATGGCAAAAGCCTTTATAATGTCAATCTTCACCAAAGCATTTTTTATCAAGGATATTAACACATTCTGAAGCCGCCGAAATACAGTCCTACATATGCCTACCCTGAATGAACCCAAATTGATTTGGAGCGACAATTTGATGAGCAATTTTAACATGTCCATTAGCCAAAATCTTAATTATAACTTTAAAAAGAAAATTACCGAGCATAATAGGCCTGAACTTATCCACGGTATTAGCATCCTCCTATTTCGACAAAAACAACAAGAAAGTTGAATTTAGACATGCCGATAGAAAACTACTCTGAAAGAAGAATTGCACAGCTTCAATAACATCTTGATCGATCATTTCCAAGCAGAATTGGTCAAACATGACGGAAAAACCATCCTGCAGACCTGGAGCACTCGAAGCATCAATTTCAAACACTACACTGCGAATCTCATCACAAGCACAAATCCATGTTATCCTCATTAGTGACCAAATTCCAAATTTAAGTAGGAATCAAATCCATGTCCAACACCCCCTCCAAAACACCAAAAAGCTGTCGATAGAACTGGATTACATGCTTCCGAATCATCTCCTCTATAATTAGTGACCTGGCCATTAACTATTAAAGAATGAAGAGGTTTATTAAACTTTCTAAACTTTCTGGATCTCTTAATCCTATGAAAAAAAAATGCAATATTCCAGTCCCCTTCCATGAGACACTCCGTACGACATTTCTCTTTAGAAACATCTCTTCTCTTTTTAACTCCAAATCCAGAGCATAATGAGTAATATTCTCCTCAACTAAAATCTTTTCAGAAAATTCTAAAAGTAGTCAACTTATTTTGAATGCGCTACAGAGAGGATTAAGCCTCTGAATTCGAGCATCAATCTTACCAAACACTGATTTGTTCCAAACCTTCAAAGCATGCTTCACTGCGCTCAGTTTAGCCACGACCTGCTTTAAAGGATTGCCCACGCAAGCAACATCATATCCCAAGCTGCATGAACAAGGGAAATGAAATTTACATGTGTGGTCTACATCAAAAGAAATTTAAAAGGCCTTGGACCAGAAAGATTGCCTTTATGAAAAGACAGCAATAACGGGTTGTGATCAGAATGATGCCTTGAAGAGCAGTGCAACCCAAGGCATCTTAGAAATCCGATCCTTCCTTATTAACAATAACCCTGTCCAATTTACAATGAACATAACTACGAAAATCCCACCTAGCACAAGTGAAAAAAAGACCCTTGGCATCTAATTGAATAAGATCACAACTATCCCCCACATTTCAAAATTCAGTGAAAGAAATTCTGGGCAGAGCTAAGCCAATTTTCTCATGCATACCCATAATAGCATTAAAACCACCCATTATAGACCAAGGAGCCGAAATATTTTCATGCAACGATGAGATAGAATTCCACAGCCTGCAAAAATAAAATAAAAAAAATCTTCAAAGTGAAGAAGAGACGATGATCAACCCCAAAAAATTCGAGAAAACAGTAATTTGTTGCTCCTCACAAGAAATAATAGTAAAAGAAGATGCAATTGCATTTCTAGCCAACAACCAAATAGTGGAAAATCCGGATACTCCTTGTTAATTTAATTAAAACAAAACCCAAAGATCTCCACAGAGAAAACCTAAAGTATCAGGCTTCACAAAGTTCTATAGATATCTGAATTTCCAATACTCTTACAGTTNAAGTTCACAAAGTTCTATAGATATCTGAATTTCCAATACTCTTACAGTTCCAAAAGAAGCAATTTATTGAGGATTTTGAGAAGAAGCCCAGGTTAGAGGCTTAGAAATATCTGAGTCTTTCTGCTCATGGATAGGACGTTTCATCTCCTTCCCATCTCCCCGATATATAATTATATATTTATATTGTTTTCCCTATATATATATTTATAAATAATTATATAGTTTAACAATATGTAATTTGGTAAATATATATGCAGCATTCGTGTTTCAAATGAACTAGGAGGTGGGAATCCAAAGGCAGCACAGGTGGCAGTGTTTGCTGTGATGTCACTTGCGGTTGTTGAGATTGTAATAGTAAGTGCAACTCTCTTCCTTTGTCGCCACATTTTGGGATATGCATTCAGCAATGAAATGGAGGTTGTAGATCATATTGCTGATATGGCTCCCTTCATCTCTCTCTCAGTTATAATGGATGGCCTACAAGTTGTACTCTCAGGCAAGTCTTTATAGTATAGGGAGCAAAATACAAAATTTATGATATTTCAATGGGTAAACTGTTATTATCCTCTTTATTTAATTAAAATATGAGATTTTTATTTTTATTTTTATTTTTTGATAAATTGGGAGTTGGAAGGATTTTAACACCGAGTCTTCAGTTCAGGATTTGAATGTTATCATTAATAGTCATTGCCAATTGGATTGTCCCAAAGGAATAACCGTGCTTTTAATCTCTCTCTAAACTTCAAACAACAAGGAATTTCTCTAAACTGTATTGTATTTGTGTAATTTGAAACAGGGGTTGCAAGAGGAAGTGGGTGGCAAAATGTTGGAGCTTTTGTAAATCTTGGAGCATATTATTTGGTTGGAACCCCACTTGGTGCTGTATTGGCTTTCGTTGTGCATTTAAATGGGAAAGGTCTTTGGATAGGTTTAATCACAGGATCTACTGTGCAAGTTCTCTTGCTTGCTCTCAGAACAAATCTCACCAATTGGCAAAAACAGGTTCTTTTTATTATTTTATCATAAACCTATAAATACTATATTGAAGCATGTCAAAACAAAAGATAATTAATTCTTGATCTATATGGATTTTGCAGGCATCAAAAGCAAGAGATAGAATATTTGGAACAGCTTCATAATTTATTTGAGCAGTACTAGAGGTTGATCAAGGCAAGCACTAGATGAGGCTGTCAGGGATTGAGATCTGGGTTTGCCTCTGTATTTATCTTCTGGGAAAATCAATAATTTTAGATCCATGACTTAAAATGCTAATCACATTCATGTGTCTTTATGGATATTTTACTTTCCCAATTAATACAAAATAAAATATATTTTTATTGTCTCTATGGATATTTTACACTGGAAATACCTAAATTATATTGGACGTGGCAAGTGGATACTTTAATTTTTATTTTTTTTTTGCATTTTAATATTTGAACTTACAAAAGTGTATCACCGTTGATATTTAAGTCTATTTCCTTCAAAAAACCTAGTTAACATCAAGTGTTCCTCACATGCAATGGAAAATATTGTCTTTTTATCCTCCCAAAACACTAGATTTCTCTCCTCTCTTTCTCTCTCCTAAAAAAGCAGAAAAAATTAAAAAAAAAAAGTCATTTTTTTTGTGCAATTTGTATTTTAGACTGATTAAATCTTTGTATTTTAAACTATATATGTTGTAATTTGTTTATGGTTGAAAATAGTAGAAGATTTGATGATTAAAGTGGTAAAATGCTTAGAAATGGCACAAAAGGGATTCCAAGTGCATTATGTAATTTGAGTTGGATATGAAATTTCAATGGATATTGCCCCAAATTGATCTTTGGGCTTCATTTGGGAATGAAAAGACGAAGCCAACGGGGCAAATTTTGCCAGAAACGTTGATGGAATCATAAGATTCTGACCAGCGAAATAACCGGATCATGTGACCCAATTTAGTCAAATAGGTCAACCCACAATCCGTCTCAAGGTTGGGGACAATCCGAAACGGCACCGTTTTGGGAGATCAAAACGACATTGTTTTACTAGTATCAATTTGATATAAAATAAAGAAGCAAAACGATATCGTTTTAGTCTCCCAAAACGACGCCATTTTGGGTCGTTCCCAACTTTGAGATTGGTTCTGGGGCAACCCGCTTTTATTAAACTAAGTTGTGTGACTCGGTATGTTGACCCGTTGAAATCGTAAGATTTTGACCATCTTTTCCATCGAAACTGTTCCTGTTAGCTTCATTTCTTCATAACCGACAAAGCCTAAAAGTTAATTTTTCGTAAAAACTATCATAAATTGAAATCCAACTCAAATTTCAATTCACACGGGCTTTGAAGTTTTTTCATAAAAATTTTAATTATTTTCTCAATTTAATCATACGATATTCTAACGTTTTGAATCATATAACAAATTACAACATGAAAAAACACAAATTTAGTCTGGAAAACAGAAAAAAAAAAATAATAATAATAATCAAATTGTTTTCTTTTTTTATCCCTTTCTTTTTTTATTAGGACTGCTCTGTTTTCTATTTTGGTTTTTTTTATTATTGTTTGAGTTGTCTTTTATGAGTTTCAATGAGTTTTTTTTTTTTTTTATTCAATATGAAATCAACATTTTCTGTGGTGCTGGTACGGGTTAAAACAGAAAAATAAAGAAGACTTGCAGAGAGAGAAATGGTAGGAAAAAAAAAACATAGAGGAGAGAGAAAGCCAAATTTTTCCTCATTATTGTTTACCCGTGCAACGCATGTACATTTACGCTAAATTTTGTACAATATTTTTGCAAGTTTAAGTACTAAAATGTTAAAAAATAAAAATAAAAAATTAGATATGTAATGCATGATATAATTAATATCCATTTTTCTTTTTATCCCTCAATCCAACTGAAGTTTCCAGAGGCTTGTAGTATATTGAATATGTCTGACACTTTTATTTAAGAATTACTTCAGTTTTGATATCCATGTGCTATGATAATGGGGAAAGCTATTAATTTGTTGTTATGCAATTAACATCATTAAAAAAAAAAAAAAAAAACTAAATTANAAAAAAAAAAGCCTAAATTATTATACATCTTAATTAATGTATACGTAACCATTTCAAACTAGAGAGTTTTTCCTCCAAACAGTACCAACTCATAAAGTATATAAACCATTATACACCCATTTCTTATAAATTTTAGTTTCTAGGGAAAGTATGAGAATCGCCGGAGGCTTGCTGCAAGCCAATCGGTTCTTGCAATGTGGTTGGATGATCCCTATAGCAGTGGCGGCTCCTTCTTGGAGGATGAATGCCTAACTCTATTTCAATATGAAAAAGAATAAAACAATCGTAGTTTTTTTGTAAAATATGTAGTTAGTTTGAAATTTCAAAAAGAACTTCTCTTATCAAAATTTAATTCTCCAAAAATTGGGATGCTCTGATTTTGAGAAGCTAACAAAATGACAGCTTCTTAGATTCTGATTTTTACACTACAACGAAAATGCTAATAGGTGACACAAAAACGGCTTTGGAAATTGTAAACGGCGAAGTAAATTATTGTGTTGCGGAATCGACTGTTGCTGAAATTGTAAAACATTCGCGACAGACAATATGCGTCGCAAATATAAAAAACAGCGACGCATAAACATCGTCCCGGTTATCTATTTTTCATGACACGAATGCATCGTGAATAACAAAACAATTGGCTACGCATTTTCTCGCAAAAAAAGAGACAATTGGAGACGTATGCGTCGCTAATTTAGATTGATTTCGCAACGAAATTTTGTCATGAACAAAACCACAATTGACGACACATGCATTGCCAATTGTCCCTTTTTATCATCCACAATCAGCGATGCATTCATCTCCAATTGTCCATTTTTCACCACCATTATTCGTCACTAATACTACTATTTGGCAACGAAATTCTTCGCTAATTATTTAAGCTATTTTTTTAAAACCGCGGCAAATCTCTATATAAGACATTGCTGAATAATTCAAATTTAATTATAGTAACAAATTAAATAATTTTTTTAATTTATATTTTATTAGTTTTAATTAATTTAAAATAAATTAATTTACAATTATAATTTAGAGTCTCAATAAATCGATTATATTTCAAAATCTCATTTGAATATTTTATAAAATTAATTTAAATGAATAAATATTATTAAGTAAACAAGTTTAAATTTCATTATCTTTTATAAAATAATGAATGATTTATTGGAAATGATTAATTTAGTAAAAATGAGAATTAATTACTAATAAAAAATACAAATGAGAAAAAAATGCAAATATATAAAAATAATGAGTACAACAAAATTACAAATAGTTCTATATTTCTATAAATATAATAATTAAATGCGACATTGTTTTTGTCACCTAAAAGTATATATATAAACTGAAATACCATATATTACATTGATGTTATAAATGGGAGCAAAACAGCTGTCTATTTTGCTCTAAAACTATTTACATACTGCTGGATCCAAACAACATTCTGGAACTACATATACAGACCAAACAAATAGTTCAAACAAGTATCAACTAATAATTATCTATTCTTATTTTGTGTAAAAATGTTAGTAATTATTACCATCTCCGCTAAATTTTTTCGAATAACATTATTTACTATGATGTCTTGCATGATCATCATCATATAATAACCGCATTCGATATCTTTTTGTTGTTTTACTGTCTATATAAAAGTGATAGAAGAATGTTAATCATTATATTAAATAGCCAAGTAGTTTTATCTCCATATACATTTAAAGTGCATTTAGATATATGAATAAATATTTATGTATAACAATATGTACTATATGTACCTTTGTTATAGGCGTATAGGAAGAAACACACTCGGGTCTCGGCGGCGGCTTGTAGGAAGAAATACTCGAGGTCCAGCAACGGTGTGAAAAAAAAATACTCAAAGGGCTCGGCGGAGATGCCAAGAAAGTGAAATTTCTATGAGTCCTTTAGCTTGGTGGAAAAAGATATATATGAGTGAAAAAATTTAGTTGCCTTTGTTGTTGATGAGTTTGAGAGGAAGACAAATGGAAAATACCTATTGACGAGTTGAGAGTATGAAAAATAAAATAAAAAATTTGAAAATACCGGTGTATTTCGGGTTTTAGGGGGGTGGGTGGGTGAGGTAGTGAAGGGAAAAGTGGAAAAATAAATTTGGATTGATGAAAATTAATCCCACCATTGATTTTGGGATAAGGCGACGTATAAAGTCGCTATATGTCTTTTAGCAATGCAATGCGTCCCCAATTAAGAACATTTTAGCCACGCACAATAATGATTTTTTTTTATGTATATATTTTTTTTATTTCTATAATTTATATTTGAAATTATAAAATTATATTATATATAGTAAATGAAAATTATATATATTAAACAGAAAATATTTAAATAGATA